>VZTB01004764.1:33080-51494 GCA_013397245.1 Thryothorus ludovicianus | reverse complement strand
ACCAGAACTTATAAAAGTGTGGGACCTCGTGATCAGGTGTCCATTTTGTGATCCTTTTGGGACATCTTCGGTGTGGTCCTGCTGGGCTCATGTGTGGCTCAGGTGTATCCATTGAGGCCTTTTAATAAGTACCTATTCTATCCTTTTGCTCTGTCTAGACTCTGTTCCAGGTCAAAATTCAGAAGGCATCAGCACAACTCAGTTAAAGTAGAATCAGTTTGAACTTTGTCTGAAAATTAGAAAAGAGTTGATTTGAATTATAGCAAAAAACAAATAACACATTTAAATAACTGTCTATCAATCCAGTAGCCAGGGTTTGAAGTAAGCAATAGAACAGATTCCAAACTGTGAACAGATATCCTTTCTTTATGTCTAATTAGGTTTAACTTCACATAGTTTAAGAGATATATACGAATGATATATCTTTCAGCTACAGCAGAAAGAAATTAACTACATCCAACAAATCCTTTCTTGTACAGGCCACGTAAAAAGATAAATCTATGAAATGTGTAACAAAAGAGTCTTTAAAATTAGTCTTTCATGAAAACCAGTCTTCTTCTTAATGTGACCCAAGATGAAAATACACAATGCCTGTACCAGGTGAAATTACACCATTGTACACATTGTCTTCCTAAAACTGTAGTACTGCAATGCAAAACACAGATTTTCCCCAAAGGACTCTCCAGCAAAACTAAAACTCAAGCCATGCTGGAGACACAACCTTATCTTCCCTGAAGAACAGCTGCAGAGGGGAGTCATAAGTGTTTGCAAGGTGCAAGAGGACTGCCTGCTAGTTGTGATTAGTGAAATTGAGCGCCTTGTAACCAGACAAATTTCATTGAGTTACCAAAGTGAAAGTGCCTTGGGAAGCTTAGAATGAAAGGATTACAAACCTGCTTTGCTGGTCTCGTCTGTGGGAGGCCTTGGTCGCACAGGGAAAGCACTGCAGTGAGAGTCTATGCTCAAGCACCATGCATTTCTTCAGAGTTCAGATGATCTTTAGGTCAAAATCATTTTGCATTTGATCTCTCTCTATGCCAAATGGAAGAAAAAAAGAGTCCTCACTTTTGTGAAGAATGAACTGAGGCTTAATGCTGTGAGCTTGTAAAGCTATTTGAATGACAAAGGAGACAGAGCTATAGTAGAATAATGATGCTAAATCAGGATGTTCCAACAACACAAAACTATGACACTGATTAAATATTGATGTGAGAAAGAGCTTTGGTAGAAATAGATCACTATATCAGACAAAACATCTTCCCTAGAGAGCTAAAAACTAGCATTGCCCAGACAGACATTCAAAGGCACATCATGAAACCTTGATAAAAACAGGGAAATATTGACACAACTTCATCTGTTTTAACTGTTTTTCTGTCTGGATTGCAAGATCAGGTCATACAGCAGTTGTTGTCTGAAAATATGCATGCTTCAAACTACTGCCTACACCTGTAAACAACTGTTTATGTGATGACAGTCTGCATGTCAGCAGCACAATGGGTCTCAGCTCATATCCAGCAGACAATGGAGATTATGTAGAAGGGTCCAGACACAACTGGCATCCTTGAAAGACAGCATTACATCCTTAATACTCTCCACACTATGTTGTATGTAAAATTCTAAGAACTGCCCTTTCTTCCAGCAAGATTTCAATTGCTTGAGAGGAGGAGAGGCAATCTGAGATAAACATTCAATTAAGACAATATTTCCCAGAATGATTTTGAGATGTCTGGCAATGGTCTGAGCAGAGCTACTGGCACTCTGCCATGTTGTTAAGGGAGCTAAGTTGTGCTGTTAGGCAGCCTTTGTGCTGAACTGTGCCACAGACACCATCTTCCATGGAGAAGATACTGTCTGCAGCCAAGTCACTGCTCAAGGCATTCCCAGGCCTCATAGTTCCTATGGCTGTATGAGAAGGAGGTACCACATCCTTTGGATGTTGGGGCCTTATTCAGGATCTTGAGGATCAAAAAATGAAATAGCAAATACATAAAAATTTAGTTGGTTTCTGTGCTTTTAGCTGAATAAGTAAGGTGACAACCAGTGTTGTGAACCAGTCTTTCTCTGGGCAAGTACCAGACCTGCCTATTCAGGGAACTGCAAAATGGCCTTGAGATGGAACAAAATAAACCTGCCTGTCCTGGGGAAAAAAGGCAAGCAGAGTGACATGGCCAGTCAGAGAGAAAAAAATTCATCTCTTCTACCTGATCCTCAAGACCCACATCCGTGATACCATGACCAAGGATTAGGGCGCTGTTTAGAGGGTAATGGATCAATAAACTAAGAAACTCTGTTTCTGAACAACATTTGTCCTATATGAGGGAATGTGATACTCATCATCCTCTCTAGTCAGGTTATATAGATTTGCTAAATTCACCCTGGACTCATTCTCTACTAAGGAAATTCTCCCTTGCTCCAAATATTTTTGTCCTGTCTTTTCATTCATTGAAGACTTTTCATCCACTGGACACTCATTCCATGCTGTGTAAATGCTGCAGATATGCACTGAATTCACAGATGGAGGGAAAAAGGTATAATCCCCACAGTTTGTGAGACCATCCGCAGGGAGCTGTAAGTCTCCATAGAAGGGTTGATAAACTGCTTTAGCATGAAGGTAGGCCAGTCATGACCTAATTTTGACATTTGGGATAACTGCAGGAGGACCGGGAATTTTACAGGGCATCAAAACCAGACCATGTGCTGTTTGGAAAGGTGTGCAACAAAGACATACAGAGAACTGAGGATAGATGACAAAGTTTCAAAATAAAGTTAATCATAGGAATGCACATCTGACACTAAAGTAGTTCTGGTAAGAGAATCTCATATTTATATCCTTTGAAACATCAGTGTAATATTTTCTATTACTTTTCAACAAATTTTCTCCAAGTGCATTTTGAGCATATACAAGAATCTTTCCTAAAAGACTCTTTAATTGAGTTACTTTGGTAATATTTTTCTCTCTGAATTTTCTATAACTTTGAGTTGAAGAAACTGAATTTAATTTATTGTAGGCTTAAAGTAACCACAGAATATAGACATACACAACAGACACTGCTCAATAGAAGCAAGTCCTTTTGACAGGTGAAGAAAAATCTGAGCAATTCTGAAGGAGAAATAAATATTGAAACAATTTATATATCCAGCTATCACAGCCCATAAATGATTACATGTAAGAGATATTTTATAAAACGCATATAGACAAGATTTTTCCTTTGTTCTGTAACCACAGATACAGCTAAAGTTTCCTCATAGGAGGCTTTAAAATGGGAAAAAATTATGGCATTTACCTTACCATATGGAGGTCTACATATTTTTGAACAGTGGTGGTATCCAACATGCTTATCTGCACTCCCACTTGATTCTACATCTGTCTAACTACCCAGGAGAGTGATGCATCTGGAAAGGTTGAATAGGCCAAGGGAGTTTACATGTATTTTGCAATGTTCCTGAGAAAATTTACTGGAGGGAGGTCAACATGTCTTTTTTCTTGTATCTCTTCACATTAAATAAAAACACATTGTATGTTATCTGAATATCCTGACATCTAGGTTTATTTCTTAGTTTGTTTGCTTTCACTAAGAATGCAGAATCATATTCAAAAAGTGTTTTCTTTTGAGAACCCTATATGCAAGGGGAACGCTTGAGAGGGCGTAATACAAGGATTAGTACTGAGTAACAGATGTAGATGAAGAGAAAAAACAGGTTTCTGATGGAACAGATTACAGCAGAAAATGCTTTTTGAAGAAGTTCATAGAGTTGCACTCCAAAAATTAGTATCTTTGTTATTTATGGTGGTGATTCATGGTAGCCTGTGACAGGATGCCTGGGAATGGGGCATGTCCCTGAGAAAAATGGGGAGGGTTGAGCAGTGCCAGGGAAAAGGACTTGTCTGGGGGAGGGGAGACCTTTCACATGCCTCCTCTGTCCGTGCAGCCGGCCAAGGCACAGGCTTTGATCTGCCCAGGATGACAGTGAGCCAAACTGTCCCTCATTCAAATGAATCCACCAGACAGTTGTGAGACATTCCTCAAAGGGTCACCAGCAAAAGGCTGCGGAGGAGGGCAGCTCTGGCCATGCTCCTCTGTTACAACTCCTCACAGCCTCACCACCTGCTGCAATTTCCCCCCACATCAGGCTCAATTTGTATGCAAATCCTCCCTCATTTATTCTTGCTCCCTTCGGAAAGGACAAATTAAGTATAATAACTGTAATTGCTTTAATAACATGAAGAAAATGACACCTTTATGGGACCAATAATCAAAGACTGAGACTGTAATACAGCATGACAGGTGTGAAGGCATGCCACCAGCAGTGATTTTCCCATTTCAGTATTTCTTTCATCACCTTGAAAAGTGCTTGTCTTGGAAAGCCAGGCATGGCTGGTCCCTGGCTGTAAACTCCACACCATTCCTGACCAGTCAGGCGGGGTTACCGTGGCAGAGGCACCACTAGCAAGCAGCAGCTCCACTGGAGCAGGGACTGCAGGTCATTAGCACCCGGCTCTGGAGGATGTGGGTTGCATTACCTGGTGAGGTAGAGCTGCTATCAAGGCCTCCTCAAACTGGTGTCTCCCCTCAGCTCTGCAGCAAACAAATCTTATGGCTAATAGATCAGAGGCTCAGGCAGATGGCCATCCCTGAGGAGGTCTCAGTGCCATTCAGAATGGTGGCCCACACCTCACAAGGCTCACCTTCTGCATTCCTCATGCTGAACCAGACATTATCTAATTTTGGCACATTTTCTGGTTTAATTCTGACATTAGTAAATGAAAATCAACTTTCTGCATAGTCAGCTGGAGCAAGGCACAGCCGATCATAGCTTTTAGTAATACTCAAAGCCATCTACTAACAGTTACATTTTCTAGCTATTTGTACTGTAACCTGTAATTTTGACCATAAAATAGAGTCTCAGAATTACCCTCCTCTAATAGTCCCGGCTTTGATGAAAGATAAACCCAGCATCAACGATCAATTATTGCATGAACCAGAGTTCCACCCAAAATAAGCAGATATGGAAACACAAAAGATGATGAGAAAATGAGCCTTCATGCATACTCTGATGAAGAAAGAACAGAATACTGTGTCTCATGACAACCATGAATGAACTGGTCTTTGGGTGCCAGGGGAATTCCAGATCTGTGTTAATAACCGCTCCAAGGGCACACTTGCGTGACACGGGAGAGAGATGTGCAAACAGGTGTGAACATCAAGGGGTTTTAAAATGTTACAGGCAGGCAGAAATTAAAAGGATCCAGTCACTAGCTGGAAGCATTGACTTGTATGAACACGTCCTCAGGCCTTAATCAGGTTAGAAGCAAAATGGTTCTCACAGACCAAGTGCTTGAGAACATGCTAATGACTGGTGTCCATGTAGTGTAAAGTACCACGCATGAAAGAAAAAATAGTTTGTGTCATTTTTCTTGAACCAAAAGCTAAAAGCAAAATTGCCTTCTGAATCTCTCATAAGCAGACAGAACAAGATTCACCATCCCACAGTGGAAAATTTGTCCTCATTATTGAGAACCCAGGAAACAAGATATTTCTAATCTACAAACACTACAAAATGCATTTTTTTAAAATGTCTATGTCACCAGTACATCTACATATGAAAACAACCTATTTGACCTTGATATTAAAATTCTTCAGAGATCAAAAATGAGTGCTAAAAATAGGCAAGATATTTCTATAGCCCATAATAGTAGAATCCTATATTACTGGCACCTCTCAGTGGAGACAGGCCCTAACCGAAATCTCAGGTCTGCACATCATACCGAGAAAAGAAAACAAATAAACAAAGAGTTGATGTTCTGTCTCAGATCTCAGAGGGTCACCAGGAATGCTCCTGCTTCTGTTAAAGAGTTTGTTACATGGATGTTTGGTGTTCTTAATGCTCCAGGAATCTAAAAGATAAAATAAAATAAAATAAAANCATTTGTTTGCAATATCTTTTAAAAATAATACTGTCAGCTTCAGTGATTGACGATTTCACCCCATTTATCACTGACAACCAGAATTATTTTTTCAGCTGCGGATCATGTTAATTGTGGAAGCTAATAGGAAGGAATGTGAGGTAAATGGTCTCAATACCTTTAGTATATGTGATGACTTTCACAGACTTTCAATACTTCAATACTGTATTTACTGTAACCAGAAGGTCATGCTCTATATCTTAAAGGCAAAAAAGTGAACTTTCCTGCATCAATCATATTCCTGCAAACCATGCAAAAATATTTTAGACAAGGTAATTAGCATTTTAAAAAATCAAGCTTAGTTTCAAATACTTGAATGAAGTTTGATTCAATTCTTTCAATTCTGACACCCATGCCCATGGGCAAACCAGAGAGGATTACAGCTACCTAGTTTTCTAGCAAAAGCAATTTATTAAAACTGGACTAATGCTGTAATAAATTATATTACTGAAAATGTGTGCTAATTTCTTCTCTGCAGCAAGATAAATATTGAGAAAGTGATGATACTGCATTTTTTATTCCACTGTTAAACCAAAAAAAGATTTTCCAGGTACTGCATTAATCAGGGTTAATTTTTAATTATGCCAATCACATACATATCTTGAATCTCCAGGCCCCACAAAGAAATCATACATGGCAATGCTATAATAAAATAGTTCTGATGTAGTTTTGCAAGCAGGTGTTTGTTTTCACAAGCATTAAAACTTGATACTGGCAGAAATAGAGTCTTTGAAAGTTACAATAATACAGCAAGTTGGCTAAGTTTCTCTCAGGAAATACTAGAACATATGCTTTCAAATAAATGAGAAGGAAAATGGATTTTTAAAAATGCCAACTTTAATGCACAGCAGGAATTATTGCTTTAAAGGGCCTAGGTTGAAATTGACAAGCCCAAAATGCAACCCACTGTAAAATTAGACTCTTTACATTTTTTTACAGAATGCCATTTTGGTCATGAAATATCTATCAACTTTCCTAATTCAAGACTGTCATATTGTGAAAACACCAAATGCTTTGCTGTGTGATTGGCCATTAAACTTGTTTTGGTTTTGCAACATTCATATGCAAGTCATGATTTCCTCTCTCCTGCCTACTATCTCTAGGATTATGCATGTGAACAGCACCAGATTTTTTGTTTGGGATTTCCATGATTTAGCATTTCAGCTGGCAGTGTTTTATAACAAAATTATAAGGCTCCTGTACCCTTAGAAAGATGGCAGCTCTTCATACATGGAAGTTGCAAAACCACAAATGGATTTTTTGTCTTTTACTTAATACATGCAAATGCTTTCTAGTGCACACTAAAATGCAATAAAATTATAGTTACACGGTGTGGAAATAAAATTAACAATAGCATTTCACTTTTGCGAGGTGATAGTGGGCAGGGTTTCAAGTGTATATAGTGCTATATATATAGTTATTTCATGTGTGAGGAAATGTTTCTGTGCTTAGAAATTAATTACAACAGCTTTTTATTACAAGCATGGTCTTTACCAAAACCAGCCTGGAGAAGACTGAGGGAAGATTTCATCACAGTCTACAACTTCCTCCTGAGGGGAAGAGGAGGGGCAGGCACTGATCTCTTTGCGGTGACGAGCGATAGGACCCGAGGGAATGGCCTGAAGTTGTCAGGGGAGGTTTAGGTTGGAGATCAGGAAAATGTTTTTCACTCAGAGGGTGGCTGAGCGCTGAACAGGCTCCCCAGGGCAGTGGTCACAGCACCAGCCTGCCAGTGTTCAAGAAGCCTCTGGACAATGTTCTCACACACATGGTACCATTCTTGGGGACGGTGCTGTGCAGGGCCAGGAGCTGGACTCGAGAATCCTTGTGGGTTCCTTCCAACTCAGAATATTATGTGATTCAGGCTGTTTTCAGATAAAGAGTGTCTCTTCTGCCATAATCATCCCAAAGCAGTACTGAGCCTTTTGCTGATTACTTCAGTTGGATTTTCTGTAAACCTGACAAGAAGATTAGAATACTTCTGTTCTCTCCTAGTTTATTGCCACAGGTAACTGGAGATCACTAGACTACTGTTAGTACCAATACTGACATTCACATATCTGCCTTTTCTAGAGAGACTTGGTGATTAAAAAATTAAAGTACATTTAAGACATTATAAATGGAAGTGCTGAACATGTTTGATGCACAAATATAACAAGCAAGGCTGTCCTGAATATATCCCATTAAAACCCACCAGAATACCACATATTGCATTTTCCTATGAAATTCAGTGAATGAACAAGCATTATATAAAGCCTATTTTAGCTTCTCTATACTGTGATAAAAGCTAAAATACAGTGTAAGTAGCTAGAATTAAGAATAAATGTCTCAGAACTATCTAAATTAAACTTCATCTTCAGTCAAACCCACACAATGAAATCAGTCAGTTCATTCGTGAGGGCAGAATTGAAACGGGGATTGAGAATTGAAAAGCGGATAGAGGAATGAAAATGATAATGATCTTCAGTTTCTTCAGCTAACAGAATTCAGTACACTCGATTTCAGGTGTCCTTTTCAACTACAGATGCTGAAAAAGGTATCTTTTTTGTTTTTATGTCGGACATGGGACTCCCTCATCCTCATGTTAACCTGGACCCCAGATGACTAATGCTACAGCTAACACAAACAGATGTTTTTATTTGTTTAAACTATTAGGTCAAAGGGCTAATGAGCTAATGAAAATTCTTTTAAGAGCTATCAAATGAGGCATGATTAGCTGGTTTGCAGTTCCTATTTATATGAAAGAAAAGAATTAAAAAGAATTCTCAGTTTACAAATCTTTCAATTCATTCCTAGTCTCGGTTAAGAGGCAGATTTAAAAAACAGCAACATGACAAAAGCATACCTCAGTAAGTGCATTAGCAACTCCAGCCTGCTGTAGCAGTGGTGTTCTTCCATCAGCTGTTAGAGCTTGCACCGTGAGAGCACCTTGTTCTCAAACAATGTTTGATAGAAAAACATTGAGCTGTTTCAGCAAGCTTCTATTTTTTTGAGAATATATTCTTTTGCTCAGCTTATGTAATTTGTTTTATATATGTACTTTGCCATTTTAAAAGAATTTCTATTTACATAAATATGTCCCTCAGTTTAATATTATGGGATAATTGTGTAGGGTCTGTTTCACCAATAAACCTGCAGTATCTTTCAGATATACTTCCAGAGTAACAGCTCTGGAAGTGGAATCTTGCTGTGGAAAGAAATCAGTTGGTTGCTGGCAGTTTCCATGTCATATGTTTGTATGTGAGTGTGCAACTATGTATGATGTACCAGTGATTATATAGTAATATTTGTTTTCATTTATGAGTAAATAATTTATCTGCCATGCTCCAAAATTAGCTACTTAAGGAAAAAAACTTATCAAGTCAATTCTACACAGTGTTTATTTTCTTTTTTTTTTTTTTTGATAGTGGAAATATTGTATAAATCACAAACAGTACAAGTTCCCCATGTCAGCAGTTGACCACTTGATTGGGTCAACTTTTTTGATACTGTATTTTTAGTATAAAGTCAAGATAATATGGCAGTTAACTAATACTTTCGACTACAGTAAAGATACAAACTTTTGTAATATAAATTAATTGCCATTACAAAAAGGCAACTGTATTAAGTAATACGGTACAAAAATCTGCAACTTCTATAAATATAATGAAACGCAAGAAGTTAAACGAAATAATACATCACAGATTTTTGTATAGCGCATTTGAATAGGCAAGCTAAGATACACATTATACAGCAAGAAAGAATATCAAAACCCACTAAGACTTAACTTTTCAGCCATACAAATGCTAGAAGTACAAGTACAGGACACAACATGAAGCAGTTAAGATTACCAGCTCAGAGTGGGCAGACAAAGAAGCCTTACTTGATGAGTTGTAAAGCATTAGGCAGCAGACAGAAGGTTGTCAAAACCAGCTGTTGTTGGATACTGATTGATAATGTTTTCATTCTGACGGCTGAGACACTGCAGACAGCCACAGGTCTGAGAAGAAGCCCAGCGTGGGCACACACACACACACACAAAGTAATTTAACAGATGGCTAAGGAACATTAAAGCACAATATCTTTTTTTAAAAAGACAATGTTCTCTCCTTAATGAACTTGCATGGAAAGTAGAGCCTAGTGCCCAAGTTTATTCCACCTAAATGACAAGCACATGTGAAAAGATTAAAACAAACAAACAAAAACCAAAGCAGTTGAGACTGGTTGAATGAAAACTGCGTGGTGCTTACATATTCTACCAAAGCCAGAGCATTCAACAACACTATAGACAAGGAAATGGGACATGAGCTGCTATGAACATTGTTATCCCCTCTTAAAAAGGTGAAGTTGTTTATAGACATTAAAAAGGTACACATCCATTAAGTCCATCTACAATACAAAACCACAGAAGTACTACATTCAAAGTAAAGTTAAGTGTTGGTCTTAGCCTTCAGCAGTCATGAGGTATTGTTTCAACCTGTGATGAGGAAAGATCACTGTATTAGCAAGAAAAAGCATACTTAAAATAATTCTGAAAATTAAAATCACTGCTTCTGTGCAGTTGACATTTGCCTAAAGAAAAAACACTGAAGTATCAAAAAGTCCCAGTCTAAGTGGCCACTGGCATACTCCAAAAACCACATTATCATGGACTTCTTGGGCCTTTCCATGGTAGTCATGTAGCACCTTCAAACAGTGCATAACTGAGAGATCATGACCAAAAGGTAACTTGGAGCCACTAGACAAACTCACTGACGGTAGAAATAATTACTGTTTCAAGAATGCAATACATTTGGGCTTATTCTCATTTCCTGTACCTTTTGGTCCATATCTAAATGAAAGCAGGGGAAAATAGTAAAAAAAATGTTATTTCACATCTTCTAATGGCCAATGAAAAAGTAGTAAAAGCTTGGAATCCCTCACTTTGCCTCCCCAAACTGCCTGCCTTCTCTGGGAAATAATGCTCCTACTCCTCCTCCTCCCCACTTGTTTTTCATTGTCCCTAAAGGGAGCATTAATTTGGGGACCTTGCGGAAATCTGGGGACTCTGTAGCCTTTAAGCTCATGTCAGCAAAGAGAGAGTTTGGAAATGCAAATTAGATCCAGTTCCTTTTTAAATCCAGAGAAAGGAACCTCCTTAGCCCCCACAAGAGAAACTGATGGGCAGCTGGGTCCCGACTAAAGTGTGAAGAGAACTGAATCAAAGCAGGGCTCCTCTGTGATTTGAAATGAACAATTCCAGTTCTTGGTTGTTTCCAAGAGTATTAGCAGTGAGATGATTGACCTGCCAAGAAAGAGAATATAAAACAAAGCAAGGACATGCCCTTCAGGCTTCCTGCCTATTCCATCTCAAAATTAAACAAGGAGTTTACCAGTTTTCCCAGCTTCTTTTTGATAATAGGAAGCAGTTAAAACAGCTGGAGCAATGCAAGAAATTAATGGAAATTGAAAAGTAAACTAAAATACCTAAGAGAAACATTTCATTTAACAAAGAGCAGAATTACAATTAATAGAGAAATGGCTTTTATAAGCCTTTAAAAGCTGATCTTTACTATTTTCTTATCCCCAAACAAAATAATGAGAAACTACAATAAACTTCAAACAGAGGATAAATGCTCAGAGTGGAAAGATAAGTTGCTTAAAGCCCCGAAAACAAGGCGGTGTGTGTTTCAAGACAGATGCAGAGTTGATGAGGAACTAATGAGACCTCACTCAAGTTTGTGTTTGCAGACACTCATGCACAAGGGTAGCTGAATGCGCAAGGCACAGCATTCAAGGCGTGCACCAGTCCAGTGACTGATCTGCACATACCCTGTTGTCACTGTGAACCAGTGGCCTGGCACGTTTCTTTAATGGACAAAATCAGTTTATGAGGTTTTCAAAAATCAACAAAAGGCAGCCAAAATACTGCAACTCTACAAAGGGGAAAACATGGAAAGAGGAAAAGTATACTGTGTTACGTGAACCAAATCAATGTTTTTTAAATGAATTACAAATGTTGTTTCCAATGACTACTTTTTTGTTGTCTAAGTAACACTTAACCCAGAGGAAGTTTGAAAGAACAAGATATAATCCCCTTGAAAAGAGAAGCTTATAGTACAAACACTGGAAGACCCTTAATTACGGGATAGATGCCTTGGCAATGTTATAATAACAGAAGTAGTTTCTGAATGAGTCTATGAAAATCACTTATACTTCTAACTAGTAATAAAGCCTCCACAGATGATATTTGTCCTGTTTTTCTTATGGAAAACTACTTTCAATGAAAATTATTACTTTATCCAACTTCTATATATTTCTAAAATCTTCCATATACTTCTAAAAATCTTTTTACTTAGATCACCTATTTATGTCAGCTATTTCCCCCAAGTACTGTTATCTGTGCACATCTGTTTGTTAATTTACTTTTCAGCAAACTTCCAGCAAAATACCATACTGCCTCTGGCAGGATTATGCAGTGACTTTAGAAGAGACTCAACTACCTTGTTGAGTCAACTACCTCAACTGTGTTTTCATTTAGTAAAACCTCAGGAATAATCTTTGCATTAACATGAAACTGCTTGCCTATTAAGGTTCTCAGTGGCTGTGCTTCTCCATAATGTGAGGTCAATAAACAAGCTAAATTAGACTCATGAATTCTTTAGGCATTAGTTATTTTTTAAAATTCAAGGTAATATGTGGAATTTCTCCTTTACGAACTATGTTATTTTTGTGCGTGTAAAATTTACGACCAAGGACCTCAATGCAAGAAAGCAACATGCAGTGTGCAGAAATAGTGGTAAACAAAGAGGAACTTCCTACTTCAGTAGTGTAGACAACTTTACTGGAAATAGCTGTGTACCTGATTCACAGAACATTTATTTTAACCAAAGGACATTCTGCATTAACTCTGTATGAACAACATATCACAGCTCAGCCTTGATACTACACTGTAATTAAGCTGTGACAGAGTGAGCAGGTACAGTGATGCATGGGAACCTCTTCTTTCTCTTGGCTTTCACATTCTTGAAGGTTCGAAGTCTCTCTCTTCTAGCAAGTTTATTAGAAGGGAGAAGCTGTCTTTTACTGCCTCCATATCATCCAAGGAGCAGGGTTTAAGAATCCAGCGCTTTCCACGTGCAAGTGGCTCAAGTTCAAAATACTTTTTTATCTATTAAGAAAAAAAGAGAGAGACCAATGATTATGACAACTCTCTGTCTCACATCTAAAAAACCAAATCAAACTAAACCAAACAAAACACATGTAAAATTAGGATATTCATTTTTAAAATCTTACCCACAGCTGCTCTTATAATACGAGTTATATGACATGACCTGAAAGTGTTTTCTTTAGGGGTGAGTGACCTGCTTGGAAGCTACCATTCTACCCATACATTTAGCAGCATGGGAGGTCTGAGGAAGAATTGTACTGGCTTGAGGAAAACAGCAAAGCATATGAAACATGTGCTCAAAAACATATCCAAAAGAGCAAAAAAAAAAAAAAAAGAAGTTTTAGGTTGTGTTTGTATCTCAATGTTAAAAATGTATGTTTCATTATATTCTTATTGGTAAACACTTAAGATATAGAAATTGTCACCATGCTACTGTAACTACACAAATTAAGCATAAGAATTTACAAATCCTAAACATTCCAGTCAAACATGAGCTACAGCACAGCATCTCTTTGTGACGAAGAAAATCCTATAAAAATAAAAATTCTTCCAAAATTACTTAGTTTTTCTAAAATGAAACATAAAAGACTAACATACTAATGTTAGTAGGATAGTAATAAGTATTATACATGAAACACAATGCAGTTTCTTCGAAACACCAATCATTACTGACATTGCAACAACTGTCTAGGCACAAATACAGACCCAGAAAGACTGAAAAAGGAAAGATTTTAATTTAGTAGTATATGCCAATCACTTTTCAAAATAGAAAGTACAATATCAAAGTGTATTTTTGATGTCTCTTAGAAGAGAACAGTAGCCTGCAGGTTACACTGGTCACAGTTTACTGTTTTCATTAAAATTTTAGTCTTTGAAGGTACTTGACCAAACAGTCTAATCATGTTTGACTAATCCAATAGAACTTTAGTTTTTACAACCAAAACTATATCCCTCACTTCTTGCTACTGTCCATATATCAACAGAAATACTTAGTGCTGACTTAGTTTACCCATTGTAATTTTTGCCAGGTACACTTAATTTTCTTTTACCACAGACTTTGCTGTAAATATGCAGCACAATTAAAGGAATGGTTATTCACAACATGGAAGGCAGTAGAGGCCCTAGACAAGCAACTGGAGCCACACTGTATAAGGTTCCATGTACAGAAGGAATTAAAAAGAGGAAAGGAAAAAAAAGGCTTTCAAAGCCCATACAAAACTGCAACATCTCTGTTGTTTTTCTGTTAATGTGTTCTAATAGAAGAAACCAAGTTGAGTTCTATCAACTCACATAATTCAGAATTTGACCACGATCATGTGTCAGGCAGGCTTTCTTATTTTTCAGAAAGGAATTTCAACCAGAATGTTTAGTAACAAATATCAGGGAAAAAAATAGTGGTTTTGAGATGAGAACTTCTGCTTACCCAGAAACAACACTGAAAATTTTTAAATCTCTTTTCATCAAAGTAGAATTGTACCAATAACATTTGAAAATTAAGTGTTGTACTTGACATTCACTTCTCCTCAAACAAATTTTAGAAAATATACAAGTTGAAATAAATAGGACTTCAACCAATCAGTATTTTAATATCAACATACCTACTTTTCAGCATTGTTATCTCAGTGCCACACCAGTATCTGATATGTTAACATAATTATATGTCACAAAAAACAAAATACTAAAATCCATAAGGGATGTATTGCAACTTTTCCAGCAGCTTGAATTTAATATACTGAGTTAATGGCACTGATCACAGTACCGGAAAAGCAGGGTTAGGAAGCTCTATTGCCTATTTCAGCAGCAGCCTCCTTCACTGTCCCACGAGGGTGGAAAAGCTGTGTGGAAGGAGAACAAAGCAAGGTGTCAGTGCAGCTCATGGGTAGAGCTGCCCGCTGGTGTTAAGCTGACAAATATGGCTGAGTAATCTAAGATGTTTCAGACCGTCAACCCAGAGGATGTCCACCACACCCCCTCTACTGGAAGACTATTGCCATCAGACCCTGGAGCTCACTGAAGTCAGTCTGCAATCTTCTTTACACAGCCACTTGAATTAGGGCTCTGCCATACCAAGGAAGATCACTACATTCTAAGGACAGCACTTGGGTTTAAAAGTAGAAACACAGGCTCAAGGAAATGATGGCAGTAACTAGCACTGAGTCTTGTGCATTTGTGGGCAAATCCAACACAAGTTACCAAGGTAGCCTCTAGCCAAGAAAAACACGATGCCTTAAAGCTATATTTCAGTGACTGCGGATGCCAACAGCATCAACTCATTTAGTGAAAAAAATTTTGTGGAAAAATTATTTGGACACCCAAAGTTGATAAAAATGGGTTTTTTTTCTGTTTCTATCTGTGTAATCAAAATGTTACTAATCAGAGATGTGTTGTCATTTTCCACAGTAAGGAACAGTTTAGAATATCTGCTTTAATAGGTCCTAGATGAATGCTGAAATGACAGTGTTTGTCTGGGGGTTGTTTTTAAAATGTGAGGGTTTGATACTGGCATGAAACCACAACAGCTTATATTCACAAGTAAGAGGTATTTCATTCATACCTTTTGTAGAAAAAAAAAAGATTTGCTGGATGACTTGTGTTTAATACAAATCTAGAAAAATAACACTAACTGGCTTACAAATAATAACTAACCAAACCAGAAGTAGCACAGAAGTGATTTTTCACAACCCATGGGACACTTTGTGGTGTGTTACTATATTTCCTTATTTAAACTTCACACCACCACAATGGAGTTTGCTAAACCTCAAGGTTTTGCAAGCAGGCTCTCTCGACTTTGAAACTTCCAGAAAGAATATTGCAGACACAAATATTTTCCAATTTACTATAACTTCTCCTCCCTATAACTCAAAACAAGTCATTCTGTTCTAAAAGCAAGTACTTTTTTTATATTTGAAAAAAGAACCATTTTTTACAAGCAACAGATAAAACATTAAAAGATTGACACAATCAGATGCCCAATTCTTTTTATACAGTTGAATTTTCCACTGGAATGCACTCAGCTCTGTGTTTGTTTTTGTAGTTCTTTCTGCCCCACTGACCATCATCCACACTCATTCCCTGCAGATTTCCTAAGAGGATATACACTGATCACCAAAGTATCCAAAGAAAGCTGAAATTCACTGAATACTCACACACCTCTTACATAATCAGTAATTACTATTTTACATCTCCCTTCAATCACACTAGCACAAAGGGGTGAGTTCCTAAGAGAAGCTCTTCTGTCTTCCCCTCTGCACAGTGAAAAACTTTCTGCCTGTTCATGGATGCTGAAGTGAAATATAAAGACTCAAACATGTTTCAGAAGTCTGATGCATTAAATGCACATTTACATACTGGCTTTGCATTTTCAAGAGTTTACTTTGAGATTACTAAATTTTTAAGATATAATCTTAGAAGAAAATACAACTAATTAAATCTAAGACTTCTTTACTAATTTTTACAGGATCTCACTGTATGTCTTGACTCCACATGGGGGCCTTGTTTTATAGAGAACCTGACATTGTATTTATGCCACATTCTGAAGTCAATAAAATCTTACAATACACATTTGCAATTCCCACTCTTCCCGCACTCCACCTTCTAAGTCCTAGTCTACTGGCACAATACACTAAACATATGGTTATCAAATGTTGCTTAACCTACGTGCTAGAAAAGTCAAGACACAATAAAAAGGATCAGTGCCCAGAACCTCAGCTGGTGTAAATTATCATAGCAGTGTGGAACTGATGTTACCAAATTGATATACGTAAGCTGAGTAACCAGGCCCTGCTGAAAGCTTTTCTATGTTCTATTACTGAACCTCATCATCTAGTCAGTTCACCACCCACGTGAACAGAAGATCTATAGGAAAACTTAAATGTTTTAATATATGAGAAGAGTAATCTCTATTATTCAACATGAAAAAAAGCTGATTTAAAGCATTATTTTTCATTCAAATTCAAAATTATACTACCAAATTTCATCAACACAGAAAAGCTTCCAGCCCACTGTGACTAATCTGTTGTAAACAAATACAAAATTCAGATAGTCACTTACATTACCAGGCTGGTAAATGGAGAACTTAATGAATAAAATATTTTTTCATTCATTGCTGTTTTATTGAAAAATTCCTCTGTGAAAAAGAAAATCGTAACAAAACATGTATATTATATCCAATCAAAGGCTGCCTAGTGTTGTTAGTGTCCCAACTAGATGGAACTTTTGAAAGACTTTCACAGGATTTGCCAACTATTACTGCAAAAAGGTGACTGATGGTACGAATTAAACTAAAATAATCTGATTTGCTGAATCCATGTATTAACCATAAGACATGGTTCATTTAGCCATTCCAAATCTGCATGGACAAGAAACAAAGTAATAATGGGAGACTAGAGTAGCCCATATTAACACTGTGAAAGTTTCACTGAGCTGTGATGCTGACAATATATTTTCAGACGTGATGAAAATCTGCTTTTTGAGAAACCATTTAGAAGATGCAGGTGAGAAAGGGATTTTTGCTTGCTGTTTCTATGAACAACAGACAAGCTGCCTATAACAATTCTTGTGCAAATTCAATATATTTGGAGAAAAGAAGACAAGAGTACTTTACATGGCATTAAGTTTTAAAAAGGGAAACTACATAAAATTTGGAACTTAAAGAAAATTAACTGTGCAGCTAAAAAAGTAAAATGCTTGCAGGTGGCACAGAAAAAAAATACCATAATTAGAGGCTCAGAGTATATTTATATTGCTTCAGAAGACTTTAAAATAAGCATAAAAAAGCTTTCACCAATTGCAGTAAGGAAAAGGATGGTATTAGAGGTTAAAGAAGTCATGTCTAAAAAAAGAAAAGAGAAAACAAAAGAAAGGAAATTCTGGCAAATTAAATAGAAACCACAAATGTTGACCTACGAACCATAGAGTAGAACTCATTACTTAAATCACCACTGATGCTAAAAAGTAAAGTGAAATCCACTCTAGCTTATGTTGGTGTGCTAAAATACAAATTGCACAGCCTCCTGAGCTGCTAAATGTACTTTTCTGCTGGTTCTTTTCTAAGTACAGTGATTTATAGGGTTTTGTGGTGTGGACTGATAGCCACTTAATCTTAAATCAACTAGTTCAATCCACTGCCATACAGGAGTTAACATGTCCATGCTTCTCCAGCTAAAAGCTCCGTATCTGACAGTCCACTTGGCTAAAAAGGACCTCCTGTCTGACCAGAGCAGCTGTAACATGCACAACTCTCAGCCAAAGTTTTGTAATATTTATTCATCCTACAGAGACACTTCACTTCTCCTGCAAAGATACTTCACGGGTGCCTGCT
>VZTB01004764.1:19861-32561 GCA_013397245.1 Thryothorus ludovicianus | reverse complement strand
AAAGTCTGTCTTCAGAATTTCTGTATGATAGCAGGGTAAGAAATTTCTCTAGACAAGATTACAAGATCAGCTGAAGTCTTTTATCCCACCTCACAGTTAGTGGTGAATGCTTTACAAATTGGTATTTCTAGTTCGTATAGCTTTCCAATTTAATTTTTTTTAAGATTTCACCTTTTATAAAAGACTACCTGAAAGACTACCTGAAACTGAGCTTTGTACTTAGCTTTGTATGAGAGCTGGATGATATTTTTGGCTTCTAAGTCCTTACAAAGAAGAATACAGCCACTTAAAGTAATGTACACAATGCTTTGTGTATGTTTCCATCCTTGTTATCTCCAGTGGCCACAAGTCACAACACTTTTCAGATTGCAAGTGATAGCTGAAAGAAATGTATTTTAAAGAAGATAGCTAACTATTCAGAATTAAGAAATAGGATGTCTGACAAATCTGCAGAGCCACACCATTCCAGGGAGCACAGAGTATTGCCAAATGCAAGCATAAGAGAAGAAAAGGGGGAGGCTTTAAAACTGAAAAGTTAGGGTGTCTTTTTTACAAACAGACAGAGTCATGCTGCAATGGGTCTGGACAAGATGGATGAGAGTGAGGACAGAAAATTGCAGAGGTTGCAGAAGTACCACTGAGATTTATATGTGGATGGAAGCAAAGGCTTTGAGAAGCTACTAGGATCCATCAACTCTTTGCACACACTCTTTGTGTTACCACACAACAGTGTACTACAGTGCATTAGGTTAGTTTCTGTTATTTTGTACAAAAGAAATAGTAAATAATAAGTAGCTGCCAAAAACACACATCTATACTTTGCCTTCCATGTCTTATTCATCCAGGATATTCCTTTCATATAGCATGTGCTTTTCTTAAAACTGGAAGACACAGAAATAACATGAGAAGAGCAGCAGTATACCTATATGGAGAAAATCAGACTTCCAGATGAAGGTTCATATAACCATACAACAAGAAAAACAAGACAAAGGCTCAGAATTATCCAGTCCTAGAGTGAGTGAAACATTATCTCGAGTGATAAGGGAAACAACAAGAACAGAGAAGACAATACTGTACAAAAATGCTTGTCATGAAAGCGTAGTAAAATATTTTTATTTAACACCACTTTAATTCTTTCTTTTACTTCAAAGAATTACTCAGAAATGAAAATCAAACATCACTTTAAGTTACTACTCCTTTTACTTTCTCTCTTGTCCACTGTGTTTTAGTAAGTATTTTGGGTTGCCACAGATACTGTCTGAGAGTTGCGCACTTACAGGTAAAGTGTTAGAGTATAAAATCCTAGAGTAATGCTGAAAATTAGCGCTGAATAAGATAGCTATTTGGAGGACATCTAAAATTCATGTATCTTTTTTCCTCCACATAGAACAAAGCCACAAAAATGCTAATTTAATGTGCATAAGGACAATTTTCTATTTTAGTGTTTTCTTAGCACATCCTAGTATACTCTTAAGTTGTATTGAAATTCACTGATTAAATATAAGATCAATTTAAACTTAGGATAACTCATTTAAATTATTATAATTTCCCTAATCTGTAAATAAAAAATACGGAATGGAACATATCCAAGCATAATTTTACAGGAAATCTACTGAAAGATTTTACTATACCAACAGTCATCTCCTCTCTACCATCTCTCACTTAGGATTGTTTTTCTTATAACTTCAGTAAAATAGCTTAAGGAATACAAATAACTAGTAAAGATTCAACACTCAAGAACTTTAGGAAACATCTTTCAGAGATTTACAGAGTTTTTGTAGCAGTCTTTTTTTTAAAATAGACTGCAGGTACTCATGATTTTCTTCATAATATAAGATTACTGACAGAGTATGCTGATTTAAGCAGCAAAATATGCTAATTTAATCTACAGATTGTGGTTTGAAACAGTAAAAAAATCTGAGACACAAGTACACTAGTGCTTAGATTTTATCCTCTCCTACCTGAAAAAAGTTCACCTGTGATGTTGAATGTCAAAATAACCTTTAGAGAAATGAGATGTCCAAAGATCAATCCTTATTATGACATCCTTTCTGCAAATAGCATGTTTTCTGCTCAGATAACAGTTAAACAGTATTTTCTGGAGAAGTGCATATGTGATGATTCATCTGCATTTGCCTGAACATGTACATAAATCTAGCACTTGAACAAATAACATCTGTATACTGTGCCCACGTCTGCAAAGCACCAAAACACTGTATGGACATGTACTCTTGTATCAGCAGCAAAGAACAGGATTTCTAAGGGCTTTGTGATTGGCTCCCCACATTCACACTGTGAGACTGTTCCAAGTTAACAGTCAGATTGAGCACAAAAGAAAAGCCACTCAGCAGCAGCTGTGGTTCTGTGAGGTGTGTGCTCCCACAAGCAGACACAGACAGTAGTTGTGCCTATTTCGTTTGCTCCTTACCAGGCACAGAGCACAGCATGTTAGTATGGGATGGCTCCAACCTCCCTTCAGGTCCTTTGCCAATGGGAGAATTGTTACACAAAGTCTGCATGGGGGCAATGGAAGCCCTGAGCTAACTGCAATTAACCATTTCTTGTTGAAAAGCAGAAACTGTGTAATAAATCCATTTGAAAAAGTTAACATAAAATACTTGTTAAGTAAAAATTGTTCCCAGAGACCATGACACTTCCAGGTTCAGTTCCTGGCTGTCAGAATGACACAGGTTCTGTGACCCTCACATCTTCTGCAGCATCAGGAACCTCTGTGGGACCTCTTTCTGAAGATTTCTTTCTGCCGTGTGGTTAGAGGATGCAAATCTGTATTTTGTGTTTTCTGGATCCATGCCTCTGAGAAAATTAATGCCTCCAAAGTCACAGCAAGCCACCACTTAAAACTATTATTACAGGTAGCTCTAGACTCATCTATTTCTTGATACTTTTTAACTCTCCACCTAGAATTATGGCAGAACAACTCCAGGCTCTCTGACCAGGACTTGCTTGAATAAGGCCCCCTCACTGCCTTCAGATTTCTTCATAAAAGCACAAGGATACCAAGAGGAAAATTACTCAGCTCAATTCAGATAGAATCCTGTACATAGGAGAACATCTATGTGCAGAACAATTCTGCCAGTAACCCTAAAATGGTAAGAAATGCATGAGCGATCATAGATATGGAAAAAAAAGTGAGCACTTAACAGCAAAAGATGTTTTAAGCCAAGTAAATGAGAAGTAATATTAGCAAACTAATAAAGAGATTTGCAGCAGTGGTACTGGAAAAGACATGGAGGACCAGATTGATTTGGAGAAGATGAGTGAATGCAATGAGATGCTGAAGAAGTGTGTTGTTCTTTTAACTCTTGAACTTCAAGGTAAAAGGTACTTAAATGTACATCTGGTTTTTAAGTGCCAGAGTTATTCTTTCCATTATGATAGGTTGCAGCAGGGAATTCTACCTTTCTGAAACGTCTTTTAGTAAAGTTATTCCAAGAGAAGGGATAAGAGAATGAGTAATGAATATTTTTCTCTTACTGCATCAAGATATTCTTCCCTATACTGTATTGATTCACACTTCAAGGAAAGAGATTAAATAAGAGGCAGTTGATCAAGAGTTGCACATACAAGAAAGAAGAGAGATACACAGATATCTCAGGAAGGATATCAATCTTTACATAAAAAAATCCAAAACAGCCCCAAAGTACCAAAAAATGGCTTGGGTTTGAAGGAACCTTAAAGATCATCCTATTCCAACCCCTCTGCCATGGGTTAAGACACTGTCCACTAGACCAGGTTGCTCGAAGTCCCATCCCACCTTGAACACTTCTGGGTATGGGACATCCACAGCTTCTCTGGGAAACCTGTTCAGATGTTTACCTCCCCCACAGTAAAGCATTTCTTCTCAATACCTAATCAAAATCTGTTACCTTTCACTTGAAAGCCAATCCACCTTGTCCTGTCACCACATGCCTTTATAAAATTCCCTGTCATCTCTCCAAAGAATGGCCAAACTCTAACTGAAAGCATTTGTGAAATTTATGGTCTCCTTATAAGAGAGCTACTGAAAATAACATTGACGAAGCTTAAAACAGGTTTTGTAATAAAGCTTTTGTTACTTTCAGTGAATTAACGCTTTCCTTTGTACATGCCAACTGTGGAGTACCTTTAAAGTCATTGAAAAGCCAGATTATTTTTAAGAAAAGCACCTGGAGGCAAGCGCTACATCCTAGTAATGCCCCAATTATCATGACTGTACCAATGAAAAATAAAAGCAGATACTTGTCAAGTGATTCTATCAGAAAGGGAAACCTAGCTTTTGCAAGCTGACAGACAGCTCCTTCCCTCTGCCTTTGGATGTGACTTGCAGTTTTACCAACAGGCCCTAGTGTTACATCTGGGGTAAGCACGGCACTGAAAATCAAATCAAATATAGCAAACATATAGCTAACACTAACCTTTTATGAGAATGAGAAGATTAATATCAGTTGACTAAAATATCTTAATGCAACAGATTTTTCTAAGCATTCCTCATTTTAGAGAGCAACCTATCTATTCAAAATTGAGGTCTAATAGACTTAAAATCACCTTTTTAACTCTCAGGTTCCGGTGCTCAATGTCAGTCAGAAATCTACACATTTGCAATTGCTAATTGAGTTTACTTTACATTATAAATCATCATAGGCTAATTTGGTGACCACTAGTGACAAGCTAAAAGGTTTTAACCTGTAGCTTTTACAGAACGTATTAAAAATTCGTATCATTTTACCACTTCCTGATAATGAACTAGTATATATGTCTACAGCTAAAAAGACCTTAACTAAATACTCCTTGTCAAGCCAGGAAAGGTTCTGTATATTGAAGCTAACAAGTTTAAGTTTCAAGCTCACATACGAGAAACAACCAATTATCCTGTCTGAAATACAGGCTAGTAAACTCTCAGTTACTTGTAAAACGGTCTGCTACACACGAGTAAGATGTTGTTTAAATGAGTTGTTTGACTAGATGCATTCACCATGAAATTGATTCTTTTAAAGCATTATTTTTAAACTTGTAACAAGTTAACTGCATAAATTGAAAATGGGAAAAAATCTGGCATTATAAAGTGTAGGCTGCAGTATGAGTATGAGTATTTTATGAGGTCGAGGGTTACTTGAATGAAAAACCCATCAAATACAAATAGCCATTTGTGAGGCAGTAATTGAAAGGTTTAATAAGATTAAACTATTCTGTTATTTCTATGCCAAGATATGTAGTATAGTATCTATTGTTAAATCACCACCACCTTTGCAACTCCAAAGTATTATAAAGGCAATAAAACAAGAAACAACATCTTTCAACCATAAACACCAAAAATAAATCTGAGTTGTGATTTTTCTATAGCCTGAAAGTAGCACTATATCGTAGCTTTGTTCCTTGGCACTTCCAGTTAGATTTAATATTACTATCCTGTTGTGCCTATCATTCAGCAGGTAGCATGACAAGGGGATAACTAGCAACAGGTCTCTGAATATTCTTCAATCTCTTGCTCAGAGACACAGTTTTCAGCTTTACAGTAGTCCATTTTTCAAGAAAAAGAAACCATTGCAAGGAGGTAATGGATTTTAATACATATATTAAAAACACCCCACTGCTAAAAATACGTTCTTCAATAATATTTTAGATTTGAATGTTTAGTACAGCCTTATATAAACAGACAGATCATATCAGTTTTACTGAAAAGATTGGAAATTGCAAACTAATATTTTATGGTTGCTTCTATAACTGGAAAATGGTTCAATTGTTTTATAGTGAATCAGTATACTAATGGTATGCTGCTAATAATTCAGATGCTTTAGTGACTTATAACAAAAAAGGTTTACTTGGTAAAGAGCTAGAATTTAAAATATTAATAATATAACATTTCCAACTGTCCTTTCACTAAAGGAATGATCTCCTTACAAGATGAAGCACTAACAATTTTTTAAAATATTAACATTACAAAGTGTTTTATACATTGCTCTAGACAAGCAGAAAAAGATGCTATGCTGCCTACTGCAAATAATCTGTTTTGGAGATGAATGAAATTCCCAAGACTTCAAATAAATAAGTACTTGCACATTGTATGGCAATTTACTCAACATGCAGCGAAGAATGCCACCAGCTACACTGTTTTATAAGATCAGTTGTAGACAGATTAATAGAAAGGACAGTGTCATCATCATGTCAGTCAGACCACAGGCAGTGCAGCAGAAATTGGAGATGGTAAGTAGAGATCAGCCATATAAAATGGCTTTAGATGATTTACAAGCAGTAAAATATCCTGCTTTAAAGATGTCTAATCCATGGCAGCAGGAATGACTTCATATTAAAAAAAATTCCAGTCCAGCTGGTAGTGTATTATCTTGATGTTTGCCAGCTAGAAAGCACAAATCTACAAAAGGACTTGACAACATTTGAAGAAGAGTATACTGAAAAGTGAACAATGTTTAGAAAAATCAAGATTGAACAGTGACATCTGTCACAGAAAACAAAAAATGTTTCCTTTGTTTCCTTGACAGGAGTTTAAATATATTAACAGGATCTATCAGTAAAAAGAAGGCATAAATTCAATCACTGGGTTTAGATTAAAGACAAACAAGTACAATGGGATGCTATAAAAAAATCCACTGGCCAGTGGTCTGATTAGATCTTCAGCTGTTCTTGTGGGAGGGGAGAGAGCAATTCCATTCGTTTCATTCAAAAAACATATGCAAGACCATAATGCTTCCAGTACGATTTGAATACTCCATTTTTAATTAAAGGTTGATATGTCTGACTTTTCTGAATTTTATCACCACTCTTAGACAGAACATAAAGTTCTTTCCTTTTTAGCCTTATCTGTTTTTAGGGATACAGTATTTGAAGACAAAAAGCCAATGAAACTACATTTGAAGTTATACTATTCTAGTAAATACAGCCTGGGCACTCACAAGGCATATATAAACCAATCCTTATTTCTGTGAACACACTGTTATTTATTATGCACAATGAATTTTCTAACCTAAAGGGAAAACATGAACAGTTCAATTATTTGCTTTTCAGTATCCACAGTATATAATTGATTAGCTAAGTTGTTTGGTTTGCCCTCTTTACTGGATGACATTTTAAAGCCTGTCAGTAAGAGACAGATAACCCAACAAACAACAACAATTTGTGTTTGTGCACAAATTCCCTGAATAACATGCAACTTCTCATTCTCTGTTTTTCTTTCACTACAAACATTCTGAGATATTAAGTTTATTATCATCATGCAGTTAATTCATGCTTGATATAGAAGTGTAAGAAAGATTCTGGATTGCACTTTAGATATCAACTACACTTTAGTCTACAAGCAAAAACATCTCAGCTTTTGTCATATAAAAACATAAAGTGACATTATCACTAGAATGGCTACACAAAGATGCACAGCTGAAGCAAAAAGAGAAATACAATATCTTGTTAATGTCGTATCCAATACTGTTACGTCTAGTTAAGCTCTTCTAATATCGTGATGGATTTTAAAGAAATCACATGGTAAGAAAATTTTATTAATAGAGCAGTCCATCTACCTATAACCAGTAACAATATGCAAAACATCCAGGTCAACAGAAATCCATTTTGCAGGAAAAAACCCTAAACATTTATGGTCTTACACTTTGATATTAGCACATAGCTTTACACTTTGCAAGACACTGTGACATCACAGTGATGTAGACCATGTTCTGTCTGATACAGACAAATCTGGAACATTTTGAACCTAGTTTGTGCTTAAAGCTGTGAACATTACAAAGCAAGAAACAGCTAGGAGAAAAATTAGCAGAGACATCAAAAAGACAAAAATATTCCCTCTGCCTACAATTGCTAGCATTAATATATTTTACAGCCATGATCTAGGCCATCTTCCTGCAGAAGGAAGCTAGTGCAAAGAAGTGGGGGTCAAACCTGGAGTGACATGGTTCACTGAATGACCAGAGGTTTACATATTTCTTTTATGGCTGCTGGCACTGGTTTTGGCCTAGAAGCCTCTAATGAACAAAGAGGGCTCTGATCCCTTCTGGAGCCATTCATATGTGATTAAGATCCAACAATACAGCACTTTGATCCACTGAGTTACAGAAAGATTGGATGTTTCCTGAAGAAGTCATTTAGGGTGAAAAGGAAGGAGAAGAAAAGAAGAAAATTTTCCTGATCAGGTCAAACTTACTGAGACAGCACTCTTCTCATATTTGACATTCATTTTACTCTCTTGAGAGTTTTGAAGCTTTGGAAAGATGACAGATGACTGAGGTAAAGGAAAGAGGAATGAACTGTGGTATCAGTGTCTCAAACTCCAAGAATAAATTTAACTTTTTGACGATGGAATAAGATTCATTTTCAAGAGAAGGAAATTGAGTTAGGTAATGCAAGGCATATTGCAACAAAGAAGGATATATAAATGTACAACCACTACAGCAAACTGGATGGCATCTTTCATAGACATGTTTGAAAAGCTTGCAGCACCATAGTCAAAAATACGTTTCCTCGTGCTGATGTAGCTGAAAACAGCAGGAGATATATGCGTAAGTCTATAAAAAAAATCTCAGAGAATGAACACCTGGTTTCTTTAAAGTAATCTTTCTATCTTGACACCAATATACTTCACATAACCCAAGAGAATTAAAGGCCTGTTTGAAGTTAGAAGAGCATGTTCTTGACACACCATTTGGAGGAGCATTTAGTTTTTTTTTCAACAGACATAAGTATTAAGCACAGGTGATGGATTCAGATCCACAGGAATGAACGGAGGCTGGAATGTCTAGACAACCAGGAAAGCATAACACAGGTGTGACAACTCTGCTTAACTATCACATTCCAACATTTTCAGTATAAACTAAATAACTTCCATCATCTGTTGATATAAAAGCAGAAGAGGGAAAACATATTTGGCTTTGTCTACTACAAATGTCTACTCCTAATAATTTATTTTGGAAGCTAACTCTCCTGTTCATATTTGGGTTGGATGCTTCTAAGTCCACCTGGGAATGGCTCAGCTCTCTGGCTATCCAACACAACAGTTCTTAGTTCAGAAAACACTTCAAGTTATTTGTCACTGGTATAGTCAGACTGCTCATACTTGAATGCTTTTCATTCAGCTGTCCTACCAGACGGCAGGTGATTTTTTGCTCAAAAAGAAAATCCTCATATTTTAAACTCTTAACTTCTTGAATCCTTTGCCAATGTATGTGTTCTATGATTCCTCATGTACAAAACAAGCAAAACACATTATCTTTCCCCAGATGATTTTTAAAAACCAACTATTTAGAGCTGCACTGACAGCCAACTACCAAAACCAGGAAAGCTGAGACAAAAGCAAAGGGAATCAACAAGGTAGCTCAAAAAGTAAAATCTATTGTCTGTTTGTCGTAAAAGGAGATTTGTCACCAGTCTTGTACCATGAAAGAGAATACCACCCTCTATAAACTACTCAGTTTTATAGTGCTATAATACCAGATGCATATTAAATAAATCTTAAACTATTATGCACATTACACATGCAAGGCAATTAAAGGTTAAAATGCTCCTTAAAACAGTATGACTAAAAAAAAATGTGAAAAAAGCATTTTCAATCTCAGAGACTAAGGTACAGTTTACCTATTTTGGAGTTCAAATTATGGAAAAGTTTTACTTTTCCTGAAACCTTAGGATTTTAGCTTTTCTATTTTTCATATATTTGTAATCCTGTAATTCTTAGTGTAGAACTCCAAACTCCACATACAGTGTTAGCTACTGTTTTCACACCTTGGTCAGACAAAACAATTCCTCTCTAGTCCTGGGAATCAAGGACACCTCACTGTCCCAGGCGTAAACAAAAGTGAGCTGGTGGGGCAAAATTGGGGTAAATTACTTCATTACCTGAAGCTGTAATTGGAAGATTAACCCCCAATATGCAAATGGACCAAACTAATAAAAGTGTGAAAACTCATGACCCATCATCCATTTTTGGGTGTAGCTCCTGTGTGGGCTCTGTCTGCCCTAAATGTACCTGAAAGCCCTTCAATAAACATAACTGCTTTTTATTCTCTTAATTTTGTCTGATTTCTGTTTTTAGGTAAGCCCGGGAAGGTATCATTCCTATCACACACTTGCAAAATAGCAAGTTCAGCAGACAGCTGAACAGCAAATTCTTCAATAATTAATGTTTGATTACTCCTGTCATAATTTCTTCTGCTTCACAGAAGATAATCTCTAAATAATCATTTAATTTTAATCAACTAATTAAAAATGTATTAGAGACCATTTGCTACTACAAATCTATGAAAAGGAGACACTTTAACAAATCCATTAGACAAGTACAAATACAATTTCTAGAACTATAGAACTGTAGACAAAAAACCATTCTCTTTTGAAAAACTGACAGTGAGTTGTTCCCTGGGGCTGACCTGTGAATTAGCAGAGGGGCAGGAGTCTGGACAACAGCACTCTCCCATGACATTTAAAAAGCTGCAGTTCAATATCATTGCCAAGAGCAGAGCTTGGTCTGATGAACCAAAACAACTTATTGACCCTACTTAGAATTAACATCAAAGGCATAAATTTTAATGGCAAGTAAGCAGTTAAGCCAGTTGCTGATTACTGCCTACCTGCAACTGGACACAACAACTCACCTGTGCTTTCTAAACTTCCTATGGCCATATACAGCTGAGATTTCTGACAGCCTAAGTGTGACTGCTCTTCTTCAGTTTTAGGAGTATTCCACTTTTCAAAGCTGCCTGGACTGCAGAAGTACCCCATGTGTAATTGTGTGACAATTTTCATTATTTTCCTTATATTGTCCGTCTTGGAAAGTCATGTTTTTTGTTCTTTTAGAGTGACTGATGAATTGATTTTTTTACATTAGCTTTCAAACAAAATTAAAAAAGCACTAACCTAAAGGTTGTTATAACAGATTATGATAATTAAAAATTGAAAACAGAGTACCACTGTACTGCTGTTGCAACCCTTCAAGAAGCTGAGTTAAGCCCAGCTTCTGGAAGAGGTGGAAGAAGCTTACCCAGAAAACCCTCCAACTTCCTCATTTAAGTTCAAATTAAAAGACATAGTAAACTTTTGACTCAACTTGCCTAAAATACATGTGGCAAAGTAGAGCTTTCACTTGGAGAGCTGCCAGCCCACCTTTGGCTCCCAGTGACAAGCAAATATCCAGCTGCAGCTAGGCTGAAGGATGAGAATTTGGCATATCAGCAGAAGTCAAATAGGAAAAAGTTTGCTCCCAGGCTGCTCCATAGCTAAATGATCACCATTTTACTTTGACTGGCCATCTGGAGTAAGGGAGGCAAGTTTTCTCAGCATTCACCAGCCACGAGCAAAGACTGCTTCACTTCCTCTTCAAATTTAACTGTAGCCGTAGAACGGTCCACATAAGTCAGGGACAAAAGTGAATGCTGCAGGACTGAAACCTTTTACAAATGCTGGAGTCACAAAGGGTGACTAGACCTCCAGTTGTGGGCTTACATTAAAATCAAGTCAAGTATGCCAAACAGAAATTAAAGATAGGTAAGTTTTGCAGTTGTGGGATTTTTTTGTTTTTTTTCTTTTTTTTTTTTTTGTTTCGTTTGTTTTTTCTGTTTTCTCTTTGTTTTGTTTTTTCAGGTTGTTTTTTTTTTTTTTGGAGGGGTTCTTTCTTTTGGGATCTTTAGTCAGGGATTTTTAAGTGCAGGTGGGTTGTTTGTTTGGGGGGATTTTTTTGCTTTTTACTTGGTTGGGCTTTTGACTGGTTGCAGGTTTTTTTTTTCATTTTCTTGTTTCCATAATTCAGCTCAAAAGAAAAGCCAGGAAAGCAGGAGTGGATGAAGAAATCACTATTTCTAAGGAGACAGACAGTAAAAGAAATATATGTTCCATTAGAAACAGAAGAAAAGATACAGAACTCAAAGCAGGAAGTTCAGATAATTATTAGTTGCAGATTAATTTTGTTTACTTCAAATTGCAAGAGGTCAATATGAAACTTTATTGTATAAGAAGCCTATCTTCATTACAGCTACTCATTTCTCTCCAGTGTTTCCCATTTATTTCAGCTGAAATCTCTCATTCTATAAAGTCCATATTTTGAGTCATAAACCAAATTTATTTTTTAAATAGTACTGAGATATAAAAGCAATACTATACTATTCCCTGTCTTTTAGATTAACCTGAATCTGAAAAAGCTTCAATGTGAGTAGAGTTCTTATAACTCACGCTTACTCATTAATGTAAGCACCAACTGCAAACCACTTTATTACCCACTCTAGTTCAACAATACCACTGCCAAATGCAAAACACCATCATAATATACCTTGAAAGCATGTTTAATAAAATATGTTAAAATTTACCATCCTCATACTCAGTTACAGTATCCAATATTCAGCTAATAGAAGACCTAGAATCCTACAGATAATTATATATATCATATATAGAGAGAAGGCAAAATATTTGAACCACGTCTTTGTGGTGGGTCTAGTGATGGTTAAAGTACACCCAGGACACCCACCAGAATATACTTACTCATTTTCTGCTGTGAGATAGGATTAGGAGAGGAGCAAAGCAGGTTCAAACTTTGAAAGGTATAAAGAAAATTTTATTAACAGAACTAAAAGAAGAATAAGAAGAATCAGAATAAACCTTTAGAACACTTTTCTCCTCTGCACCCCCTCTCTTCTTCCCCACTGACAACGTACACAAACAATTCAGTCTACCACCTCTAGAATAGTCTTTCTTCAGTTCACTT
>VZTB01004764.1:1073-19753 GCA_013397245.1 Thryothorus ludovicianus | reverse complement strand
ATGTCTACAATTGGAATGCTCCATCTCCCCATGCTTTTTCCATGATTTAAAGGGAATATTCTAGTATATCACAGTCCATCATCATGGCTCACAGCCTAAAAATAAGGCATCTCCTCATTATCCTCCTATCTGGAACCTTACACCTTCTTGACTGACATTCGTGCTTTCATGCTGTTTCTCTACGTGTCTTCACTCTGTCCTTTTCTCTCACTTGAGAGGAGCTTGAGGTCTGCAGGTCTCATGTGCACACTGAAAGAGTTAATATCTCACCCAGGACCTGCAAAGGGTGATGTGGTCTCTTCCAGGCTGCAGCCAAAGCAGTCACGGTGATGGATTCCAGGCCATACTGGGGGCTGTGCCAGGATCTCAAGGGGCCCGGACAGAATGGCCGCTCTGGCCACATGGCTGATCTCCAGCCACTGCTGCTTTCCACTCCAGCTGCAGGGCCCCTCTCTGCACGGGCTGCAGGGCCACCGATAGCCTCAGCCACATGGTCTCTTGCGGTGGTCATGCTGGGGGAAAGCAGGTAAGACCTCAGCTGTGGCACACGGGGGGCTGATGGCCTCCCCTGCCCGGCAGTCACTGGGGCCTGGTCCAGCCCCGCCAGGCCGCGCTGGGCACGGGCGAGCGGGGCCGGCCTGGCCAGCACCCAGATTCCTGGGCTTGTTCGTTTTTAACATATGTGTTCATAGAGCCATGTACAACTTTCTCAATGGTTTAATAGATTGTCAGTTCTCTAAACTAATCACTGATTGTTTTGTCAGACACGGAGAAAGCTCTTAACAGCTTCTCTTAGAACATCACTTCCATGACTGGCTTCTTCCCTGCTCACCAAATATGAAATGTGCAAAATCAGCACAGTCTTCAGTAAATTAAAATTCAGATCTTGGAATATTTTTTTAACATTTTTTTAACTGTTGAGCACTGTGAGTTCAGAAAATTTGGTTTTTTCTACTTCTATATCATATGTTTTCATTCTAAGGGCATATCTACTTTGGGTATCACTTAAGGAAGCATAAACAAGCTTTAGAATTAACACAAATTACAATATGGATACCATCTCTCTTTCTCAAAAATGCTATTGAATTCTTGAAGACTTTTGTGCCAGAATACTATCTCATGCCCAATATACTAATGAAGGAAATGTCATCTGTCCTGGTGGGCTAAATAAGTACTGTTTTACTAGTTCTGCAGAGGGAAAGCAGAAAGATTACAATCCTGAAATGGCAAGTTACTTCACCAAGTGTTTGATTACAAGTTTTGAGCAGTCCCACTCAGATGTGTATATACTTCACTTCTGACTGGCAAGCAATTTTTTCCAATTTTTCCCAGCCACCCCCGTCCCAAGTATGTTGTGGAATAAGCTCAGCCAGGTAATGGCTAGCCAGAAGAAAAACAGCACTTCTTTTTAGGAACTGACACCAGCTCAGACTTGTTCTTTTCTGAGTCTGTGCCTTGGAGAAGTTCAGGAAATTTGTCATTTCTACACTGAAACTGTCTCCTAAAATAGACTCACAAATAGGCTCTGGCAGCACCTGGATCTGGCACATCTTATGACCCCAGAAGGCGAATGACACAGGTGAGTTGGTGAGGAACTGCGACATGTTTTTTGTATTTTGGAAAAACATGGGGCATATCATCATCTAGCCATTCAATAAATTCCTTGCAGAGGAGTGAATACATCCCAAATTCTCAGACAATCAGCTGGCCAGGGAGGGAACAACAGAAAAAGGTGTAGAGGGTTGATTTGCTTGGAGGACAAAGGAGGATCTATCTCTCTTTAGATCATCTCTTTAGATGCATAGAATGGCCTGGGTGGGAAGCACCTTAAAGATCATATAGTTACAGCTGCCCTGCCATGGGGAGGGATGCCACCCACTACTCAAGGTTGCTAAGAGCTACATCCAACCTGGCCTTGAACATTTGTGGATCATTCACAGCTTGTTTGATCAACCTGTTCCAGTGCTTCAGCATCCTCACAGAATTTCTCCCTAATACCTAATCTAAACTTACTCTCTTCTCAGTTCAAAGTCATTCTCTCTTGTCCTGTCACTACATGACCATGTAAAATGTTCCTCTTCATCTTTCTTTAGTCTCTCTTCTGAAATAATGCTATTTGGTGACCTCAAAGATTTCTCATTTCCAGACTGAAAAATACCAGTTCTTTTAACTTTCCACATAATAGACACATTCCAGCCCTCCAATCATCCTGATGACCTCCTCTGGACCCTCTCCAACAGACTGGTATCCTTCTCACATTGAGGATCCCAGAGCTGGATCCAGCATTCCAGGTGGGTCTCAGCAGAGCAGAGCAGAGGGGCAGAATCCCCTCCCTGCCCTGCTGCCCACGGTGCTCTGGATGCAGCCCAGGCCACGTTTGGTGCTCTGGGCTGGGAGTGCCATGGCTGGGGCATGTCCAGCCTCTCACCCCCAGCACCCCCAAGTCCTTTGGGCAGGGCAGCTCTGGGGCTGTTCATGGACAGCTTGTGCTGATACCTTTGACTGTCCTGACCCAGGTGCAGAATCAGCACTTGGTCTTGTTAAATCTCATCAGATTCCTACAGGCTGACTTCTTGAGCTTATTCAGATCAAATTTTGGAAGCAGAAAGTTATAGTAATTCAGAATTATGAAAAAATTAGGATTTTTTACTAAGTTTTTTCTCAGCTTTTATTAGTAAAATGAATTTTACACTGCAAACACTGTAAGCTTTCTAATCTACATGTTTCAATTTTTTTTGCATAATTATGCTTTATCCATATTAAGTGTTTATTTTTTTCCCTTTCAGGTAAGTTTGAATCAAATTCAAAGGGTTTAAAATAGAGCAAAACTAAGTTTATACAAATCATATTTTGTTAGCAAATCTAGCTCTTATTTTTATGGGTAAATTTATGCATAAAGAATTGCAGTATGTTGAACAAATTTTTGCCATTTCCTCACACTAACAGCTGCATTAGGAGTTCCAGTGCTACATATATGTCACACGTATAGTTGTTCAATAGATAGCTGAGACCTTGGCATGAAGCCAACGAGATGAGATTCTAAAGTCTATTAACAGTGCATCATGACTGGGGATTAAAGAATCTCGTAGAACCATAAATTGTCTAGAAAGAAAATGAGAAAAATAATAAAATTTGATCAGAGGGTTTATATATTTTTATTAGTGCCTGGCAGCAGACTAGTAATAGACCATTTAAATGTGTACAGCAATATAACTGTCTTGTGTCAGATGTGCAGTGCTGAAAAAGTCTGCAGACAGTAGAGTATTCACACTCTAGACAGGAGAGTAATAATAATAAAAAAACCCCAATCAACCAACCAACCCACTAAAAAACTACATTAAAAACAAAACCTCAACCCCCCAAAACCTGACTAGACTTTGCACAGCTCTTAGCTATATTTATCATGCTGATATTCTCTGGAACACAAAGATTTTCTAAAGGAATCAAAATCAAATGTTTCCAGGCTATCAAGGTCAATAATTACAGAGCAAGTGCTGCCGGGAAACTAGAATTCCCATATTAAAATCCCAATCTAAAACACTCAGAACATAACTACCCCACAAAACTCTGTTTAAATAAGGTAAAAATAGCTGTTCAATGCACAGCAAACTTGCACAGTCCAGAAGATGAATGCTTCAAGGTAGAACCACCTCTCTGTCAGTGGCTGAAAAAAGTAATGTTCTGAAGTACAGCTGGCCCATTAGTCAAGCCATAGCAAGTCTTAGGAATAAAATACTACTTTCTTCCTAACAGAGTATAAAATGAATACAGAGTAGTATTTGAGTTAGATTTTATGTTTCCTAAAACACTCAAGTGTTTTAGGAAGTCTGAGAAAGTCAGATTTTTTGAAAATCTGAGAAGTCAGATTTTTTGGTTGCAAAGTCTTGTGTTTAAATACCAAAAGGACTGTATTTAGAAAACCAAGGATGTTTAAGAAATTCTTTTTTTGGCTTTCCCATTTAAGTTTAGTGACACTAGAAACCTAATATTAATTTATTTTAGCTACCAACACATTTGAGAAGGTTGTGGATTGTAGAGTCAATGAACACAACTGAAGATTTTTTAAGTAAATACAAGCAGAAAGTCAGAACATTAGCTGATTATGGAAAAGTTAACGGTAGTTTTTTGTTGTCCTCATCGCCCACTAAAATGGTCCTACTGTTTACTTGTTAAGATATTTATATATATTTATACAGAATTTAAAGATGGAAAGCAAAAACTTCAAAGAAAAAAGTGAAAATAAACATGGCTTGTTTATCCCTCTTCATTCTTTCCCCTCCCCCCCCCCCCAGTCAAGTGCCTTTCCTGTGCTTACCTTGTTCTGATCTTTCAAATCCACCCAACTGGACAAGAACCATCTGCTGCAGCACCACAGCCCACAAGGCCAGGAATAGCAAGGAGAACCATAGCATCACTTAGCCCACAGGCTGTTTTCTCACGACTGCTGAAAATATGTCCAACAGCCAGGTCATACTGCCTTCGATCTCCCACAGAACAGATTGCAGTGACTCAGGATCCTTCTGGGTCAGAAGTCCGCTGGGCCAACCTGCTGCTGCCATACACAGAATTCATCCTCTTACAGCCACTCCACCAAGCCTATTTTCAAATCATTTAAATGTGTTCTGGCAGACAGCTATGACATATAAATGCCTTTTAGCAGCAGACTGAAATGAAGCTTTGGGTCATTCAATGAAAACAGACATGCAATTCAGTTTGACATTGGACAACTCTTTTTTTTCAACATGCTTTTTTCTTACATGATGCTTCACCAAAATACAGCAAGTGCTATAGTGATATCACATTTTCTCTGCATTTCTTGAGGACCTCTTAGAACTGTAGCTGGCATCCTAACACCTTGCTGTGCAAAAACAGTATTTATTTTAGTGATTTAATTAATCCAGTCAGTAAAGCACACACACATTCATGTCAGTTGACTTCACAAGTTGACTATAAAATGATACAGAGAAAAGGAGAGGTTACTGTCAGAGACAGAACTTTAAATAATAAAAATTAAATTCTGCAGCAGAAGAATTCAGATAGAATTATAATGTATGCTGCTTTTTTGTTTCCTGCTTACTTTGTAGTAGAAATTATATAGGCAATTAAATAGTAGTAAAATAGACATTTATGTACTGAGCTTCCCTTATTTTTCCTCATCCTCTCCCTAAACAAACTAAGACACAGAAATTAACTGAACTGCAAAAAGTCCAAGCAACTCCTAAAATAGTCTCAAAGTCATTTGCTTGAAAAAGATTCAGGTACCACCTGAAGTCAACAGAGGAACTTTCCTATTGGTACCTTATATGGAAGCAATTGAGACATGAAATCTTCATACAGAAAGACAGCTATATTAAGCAAGATAAATAACATTATCTTTCCTTGCTGTTACTCACTGTTCACCACAGCCTTACTCTGATAATAATCCACTGACAGCAGTATGAAAAATACATCGAGAGCCTCTGATAAAAAGCAACATCATGACTACCTAATTAGTATCATAAATATTACATATTATTCCAATTAAAAATATAAGCATTAGTTCCATAAAACTTATGTATTATATTAAACCAAATTTGAGATACATGAATTGAAGTACTTGAACAGTGAAATGGCTTGTTTCCCTACTTTGAAAAGTATTTTTAAAGTCTATATAAACTTCTGGAACATCACAGCAAGACTGATTTCAATACAGTATAGTAATAATGATAGCTTAAGAACCAGAAAAGGAGGCATGAAAAAAAACCCAAGGAAATTCTTTCCCCAAGCAGTAGTGATGTCTGCAAAAGGACAGAAGGAAAGTGATAGGATCAAGACAAATAATAAATCTAAACACTCTGTGAAATCATCATGCTCTGTACACCTCCATTGCAAATTGCAAATTACTTTCAGTAATTTTTCAGTGCTTCTTTTACTCCTGAAAGGTGTTCCGGTAGTTTCAAACCCAAAATACTTAAAAAACAAGGCACAGCTTTTATGGCTGCTTGTCAGAGCCTTTTGCTGTTGACAGATGTCTCCTTAATAGCTATAGCAAAGGTGATTTTGTAGGAAAGATGAAGACTTGATGCTTTCCTAGCTGATCTATAAACAAATTTCAGGAAAGATGGGAAAAGCTCTTCATCTGGGACAAATGCTCCTTTTTTCTCCTGGGGAGAAAAGCACAGTGGAAATTGTACCTTCAGACAATGATGTTCTTTTTCCCACCCAGAAATCTGTAGTTCTTAAACACTACAAATTACATGGCTCTTTACTGACAGTCAGCCTTCTTTCAAAGCTAAATATAATCTGGCGCTAATGAAAAAAGAGTAATGTACTTAGAAACCAACTAGATACCACGGGTCACAAAGCAAGAAACTTCCAGGCAATGGGCTCAAAGTCAGAAGGAAGCACTACTAATCTGTCTGCTGCAGCTGGTGAATCTTTCTCCTTCTGCTGGAGAACCAGGATGATACTTGTCCATGACACGACTACTGAGGCATGAAAAAAGGTAGAGCACAACTCTCCCTGCAGAGTGAAAACAGACAGCTACTGCACTACCCAAGCAATTATTTCTGGATACTGGCTTTCTCTATCTCCAGGCAGGCATCTGAAGCTCAAAGGAGCTCATTCTCTGTTTTAAAAGCCCTAATGCTCCAAAAGAGATACTGTGAAAGGACTGCTGAATCTCAGTAACCATCACCAATGCTGTGATAATTGAGGAAGAACTGCTCATCAACACTGGGCTCTCTCCCGCTCCCCGTGAGAGCAACTACAAGTTTAAAAGCAACCATTCACATACGAAGATCTGCCACGTTATGCTTGCTTACAGACTGCTCGTGCAACAGCAGTATGACTGAGTGCAAAATCTCCCCACTGAGAATAAAGAGCTGTTAAGTAAAAAGAGAGTAATGTCAACCTGAAGAGACTGGGCTTTTTTTAAATGGGAATATACCCATGGAAATTCCTCCAACTCTAAAAAGCAAGACCACACTCTTTTTAACTAAAAGTTCAGAAGGCTCATTTAAAATATCGGCACAGCAAAGAAAAACCCAACAAAACATAGATGAACATACACAGAAAATTCATAAAAAGAATACTAGCTGTGAATGAACAAATCAACTATTACAAAAAACTGATCTAAAGAAATGAAGACCATCATTTTTGTTCACTTCAAGATCCAGACATTTGTTGTTTGATTGTCAAAGTCTGTAGAATTTTACAGCACTTTCCTGAGTCAAAGTGCCAACTTTGATGTGTTTCATGTTCGATATTTACCATAGAAAATTCTCTCAAGCTGAGTATCAAGAGAAGAGAAATGAGAGAAAACACAATAAGAGGCGACTAAAAAATACCAGGTTTCAATGACCTCTTTGGCAATAGCCAAAAAAAAAATCTATTATAAAGGCAGTTAGATAGAGAAGCCTCCAATTACTACAAGTACATAATTCTTCAATTCTTCAATTACTACAAGTACATAATCCTTTGTGCCTTCCACATCCTCCCAACTGGATCCTATTCCTTTCTTAAAGGATTGCCAGCAAATGAAACAGGACCAGGGTTAAACAGAACACTAGATCAAGCTTCCATATGCAGTATGGATTTTAAGCACATGCAGAACCTCAAACACTTAAAATGTACCATTAATATATAAAAAGTATTGAAATATTATTAATGGCTGATGCCTACAAGAACCCTTGCTGAATCACACTCTTTTGCCTTACCATCAAAGTATCTGCATGTGCTTCAGGCTGCCTAAAGGCTGACTTTTGGCTCTCCACACTTGGTACTAAGCTCTGTGAAGCACATCTTTCACAAAGAGACTGCAGAAGAATCTTTAGAAGGCATTTACTAGCCAACAATGTCAAGAGCACAATATCACATGATTGATGTTAATATTTCACCAATACAGAATGCCAAAAATAATCAAGAATGAATTTAGGCTGAATTTGTCAAATGAGAGGCTTACAGTTACATTCCTAACCCAGAAGTGAATGCTGAGTTTGAATACTGACTTAGTTTTCAGATGTGTTGAGAACTTGCAAAGCTCAGGGTTTCAGACCTTGGACATCACACCATTTGTTGAAGTACCTAAATATAAATTCTGTAACATAACTGGAGGTTAGGCTGACTTGCTTCAAAATTTTGTTGATGAGAAAATTAAAATTAGTCACTACTTTATTCCAATGAAACAATCAACAGAAGCACCCAAAATCAAGTGGTGACTGCAGTTTATATTAGTACTGTAGCTACATGAAACCAAATCACAGCAGCTAAAACAGCCACTTCCAAAAGTATTCTCTACAGCTAGTTTTCAACATGGAAACAGAAAGAAAGCACATTGATGTTCTTTATTGTACTCAATTTAGAATCATTTTCTGAGGAGATGATTGTAAATCATTTGGGCAGAGAAAACATTTCTGTAGATGGCTATAGCTGAAATGCATCCACACAAAAACGAAAAATAAAATAGAATTATGCATCAAATTAATGTGTTATGTATTACAAAGTGCAAAAAGAATGCAGCTCACACTGAACACAAACCATAGTATGCTCAAAAAGACCACACTCTCCTACACACTACCAACCGAAAATGTAAAATCAATTACAACTTAAAAACATTACTACACAAAAGTCACCTAGACACAGGTTAATCTACTCACTGTCATTTTTTGTTGATGAAAAAGATTAGCAGAGAAAAAGAAACTTACAGAGGGAAATGTGCCAGAAGCATAAGCCTCTCTCCTACATACCAACAAGATTCTATCTCATGTACTCGCTGGAAGCCAAGCACACGGGGCAGAGCCTTAGTGCAGGTTCCAAAAAAGCAAATTAACTGATTCTCAAAATAAGCAATTGAACAACCAGAAGAGAGAGAATTCATTTCTACGAAAGAAATTCTGTACAATGTGGCATCACTGGCCACTAAATTACCCATCAATAATCATCTATGCCTGACAAAGTATGATTCTGTAATCAAAGGACATTGCAACAGGATGGAAGAGGATATAGAGGTGGCAATATTTCCCCCTTAGAAACAACAATAATGCAGCTGCAGTAGGCATATGCTCAGACATTTTTTCTTTACATTTATCTATATATTAGAAAATTCAAACCCTTTCACTTTACTTTAGGAAAGAGAATGTTTTTCTCCTTCATATGCAAATGTGCACCTACCTACATAAAAACTACTTCTCATGGAGCTGAAAGAAAATTTTCTCCCTCCTACAATTTCCTTTTTCACCCCCAAATGTCATATTATACATAAAAGCAAGATACACACATGTATAGGGTAATCAATGACTTAATATACTGTTGTATCAGAAGACACATGGAATGTTTGTAGTAGTCGTAATAAAATGCCATTTTTAGGATAGCCCACATATTTGAGCATTTGCTTCACTTTCATCTGCCAAAATATGTAATAGGATGAGTGTTAGGTGCTTAGCACTATTTTTTGATTCTTATGTGTAACTGGACTTACAAAACATTTTATTAGAAGAAAATGTACTTTAAAATGTAACCTATGGAGAAGCAACTTCAGTGTTTTCACTATACCTATTTCCTCTTATGCAAGCCATACACAACATGCAACAAATGGATAAAGGTCAATGAAGGGAAATCAGACATCTAAAATCAAATACAACCACATCAGACTGATCTAGTTAACCAAGACTGCATGTTGCAGATATTGTCTCCACAGCTAGTATTTTTGGTGTCTAAATTTCCATCAGTGCAATGATCTACCTGCTCATGAATATGGGTCCTATAAGAGGATTTCCCACACACAAAATACAACCAAACTGTGAAACTCACTGCCACAGAATGGTATGGATGTCAGAAGCATAAATACATTCAACAATTAATTTGAGAAATTCACGGAGACAACATTCTTTGAGATGGAACAGTATGAATGCAACACTGCATAATTAGGAAGTACCTAAAGATGACCCAAAACCAGGACAGGATGATGGGTGAAGCACCACTGTGTACCTACCCTGGTATAATGGTACTGCAAGCCAACTATGGTCAGAAAGGGGCACTGGGAAAAATGATCCTTTGGTGTGACTCAGTGCAGCAGCTTGTGTCTTGCAGTTCCACACCAGAGCTTTTATCCAAAACACAATCTACTTCCATTCTGTGTATCATACCTAGATCTTTTATAAATAAACTGAAACAAACATCAGAGTAATGAATTGTCTAGTGAAGACGATGCACAGAGAACTGCATGAACCTGTTATTCATGCAGCCTGTATATTCATACATCACTAAGAACAACTCAGTATACCTGTCTTTACATTGTCTTACAAATCAAAACACCCATATCGAACCTGTATTAAGGAAAGTGTTAATATTTCAAAACAAGTAATTATTTAGAATAATTTAAGAAACAATTTCAATTATCAGAAGGCATCTTTGCCATAATTTGAGTCAGATGAGACATCTCTTTATAAAAAAAAGAATGCCCCATACTTTCTGAATACATAAAATTATGCTAAAGTATCTAAGACAGTTACAGAAGTTTTTGGATGTGACAGCACATAAAAACACTCATTCCAAGAGCAAAAGACCCCAGAGTATGGAAAATTTCTCTTACTCAATGGCATCATACATCAGTTTCCTGAACTGAGAAAGAAAATATAACAAAATTCCCTATGTAATATTTGAATGCAAATGAAAAGCAACCCTCAAAAAATCCAATTCAAAAAACCCAATTATTTTTGAGCAAGAAGATTATACTCAGATGGTAGAAAGGGAGCACAATATTGATTAAAAACAAAATAGAACTCCTTTAAAAGAGAAAAAACTCATCCAAAGCAATGTCAAAGCAACACCACATACCAAAAATATTCTTGTGGGGCTACACCTCCCTTATGATCTAACGCAAATAAGGAAAATTATCAGTATAAGAAAACAGAGCAGGAAATCATAGTTTGTGACTTAGATTTTCCAAATTTGATGAGGAAAAATAAAGTAGAACAAGAAAGAATGGAATGGTATTAAAGGTCTTGTTTTTTTAAACAAGGGAGTCAACCAACTGAATGTAATGAAATGCAAGTTAAAAATACTAATTAGCAAACTACTAACTAATTAGTAAACTACTAATTACCAAACTACTAACTAATCAGCAAAAATACTAACTCTTGGACACCAATTGCAGATTTCTACCAACATAAAATACCTATAAAAATTTCAAAATGAGTGTGAAGCTGAACCATCAAAAGTGTAAAAATATCTGCACTTCAGTGGAGTATTGAAAGTTTGAGCCAATAGGGTACAGCTCATTTATGAATACTTTAGCAGAGAAAGAGGGAGCATTCCTCAGTTGCAAACCACTAGTAATTAGGCTACTGTATGATGGACCTAGCAGCTTTTAGGTTTTTATCACATAGCATTCTAGCTTATATTATTAACATTACTTTAGTAAAAACCAACAGTAGTACATGCTTTAATGTGGTACTCCGGATAGTTGCCTTTCAGAGGCTTTTTGAGTGCTGAATATTTGACATAGGGTGAAAGGCCATAAAAAGTTTTAACATTACTCAAAACTACCAAAATATATCCACAGATGAGCTACAAACTAAAGTGGAGGAACTCATGCAGACAATACAACCTTGGCAGCCAGCAAAGCTTAGACCTCCCAAACTTCCTAGTTGTTTTTCCTCTAACTTTGGATATATAAAAAGAAGAGGAAAATATAACCTTTTAAAATTTACAGACTGCTATTAGGTTTCTCTGCAGACAGCCCTGGATCATTTAAGGAAAGGTTATTTTCACATGATGGATAACAGAAGTAAACTGAATTCATGAAAAGCATTATTTGAGAACTTAGACTACATCTTATCTTGTTTTCACCAACAACAAGCTTGGGAATTAAACATATTATAAAAATTAAATATTAAAAAAAAAGTAAAGCCATGTTATTTCATGTAGGATCTTAGCAGGGAGTCAATGTGGGCCAAGAGGCCCACATTGCAGGAGGCATCATTGCAAGACCAAAGCACAGCACTGCTCACCATGTTCCTTGACCACTGGGTCCCCTGGGTTCCAGTTTTTTCTAGCTTTGTTTGGTGTATGGACATAAAATCTTAAGGAGTCTGAAAAGGTCTGACAGATAGGGATGTCCAGTGGCATGAGGGGAAGTATTGACGGATCTCTGACATTACTGAATTTTTTTTAATTTTATGCAGCAATAGAACAAACCAAAAAGTCCTATTAAAATAAGTACTTGAGCAAAACTGCTGTTATCATACAGTCTTAAAATTATGCTAAGAAATAATACATTTTCCCTCACATGTCCTCAAAACTATTCCCAGAATTTTCATGTGACTTTTTCAGCACAGGTTCAAATCACAGGTTTTGTGATTTACAAGCATTTTTCCCTTCAGAAGGACTTTTTCAAATCCCACCATACAGAGATACCCACACAAAATAAGATCTTAATGTATTAGAAAATATACTTCGGAAATAAAAAGTTCAGTTACAAATCATTGGAAATGAGCACCTTAGTTTTTCAAGCACACCCTTCATGGTACAGATTTTCTGAGTACTCCATATTTTAAAATACTTGCTATTAGTTCTGTAGATCTAACCATTCCTGTACCACTGTCAAATGTTTTGAATAAGTAAATTTTGCATGGTTATCCTATTTTCAGCAGAGGCAACTAGAAACAGTATTTCCTTGTCTGTATCATGTAGGTAACACTTTGATCAACCTTTCTAAAAGGCAAAATTATTACATTCATCAAACTGTTTGAAAACATGTAGCCTTACAAAGAAACTTCTTATTAGAACCTATGAAGAACAGTGGTATGATACAATAAACCCCTAAATGTACAGTCTTCAGCTGACCAGAACAGCTTCTCATGTACAAGAAGGAGATAGTGGCATATTTCAGCAATCTCTTTTCTAAAGGCTTAGTATCACCACAAAGCATACAGCTAAGGATCAATGCAATGAGATCAGACTGCTCATTGAGTTACACAGAGATCTCATTTATCTTTGTTTTCAGAAAGCAGAGTTAGGTAGGCTGTATTTTCCCATAAACAACTGCAAGGCACTCCAAAATCCTGGCATGGCCATTGACATGGAAGTTTCAGGTCCTATGATTTTTTTTCCTCCAGTACACATAAATTAGTGCAGATGGAATCCTTTCACTTCAACTAAAGTAGATTGCGCAAAATAATTTTTGATGACAGATTTTTTTCTTCACCTGTTTTTTAAAATTAATTTACAAGTCATTATGATTTTGTTCAGCATATATGTATATCCACAGACATCCTCCTTTCATCCATTTGGCAAAAATTAAGAGAAGAAACAGATAAATAAGTCCTACAGTGCATTTGTGTATTACATCACTACATTCAACAGGTAAACCTACATTAATAATAAATACTGAATAAGAATAGAATGAGTGCATGTGTGTAGATGATAAATTTGATCACAAAGCACAAAAGCTTTAAGTGGTTTCATTACTCAGTTTCTTTGATACATGGGTAGGATCTGACCTTTCCTTCAAACTGCCCAGCAGTTTTAAGTTTGTCTGGTCAAGTAATTTCACTGCAGCCTTCATCTGAAACTACATAAGAAATTATTAATAAGTACACATAACTTGCAATGATTTTTATTCAATTAAATGTTTAATACAATGAGTTTAAAATTCAAATTGGGAAGAATAAAAATATGAAAAAACCACGTTTGTCAAAATGTGTTCCATGCAATCCAGGGAAATGAGACACAGCATATTACTGCAGCATTTTTCCCAGTAGAGTTAAACATCAAAATACCTTCTCTTGTAGTTTATACAATGGCCAGACACAGAGAAAAATGCACAAAGTATGACATTAGCCATACTGGAGTTATTAATGGAATAAATGCAGCAGTCAAAGACTCTCTGAAGATAAAAGCATCACTCTCTCTCATCTCTGGAACTCTGCCCAATTCACAGTCATATTTTCATATTTGTCAGCCTTTTTTCCCCTGTAATGAAAGAGTTTCCTTCATAATAGTAAATAAAAATTAAGTGTTCATTCCATGCTTCAAAGTAAGATAGTTTCAGTAATGACGCAGAGAGTACAGTGTGCATCTTTCTAAGGAAAGATTTACTGCTTCAATTTCAATTTAACATTTCTTATTGCTTCAGGGTTAAAAATACTAGGACATATAATCATGCAGAAATCTATTCCTTACAAGCAAATTGGTTGCTTTTTCTGGTATCTAGCTGTTTGAGAAGGGTCACATTTACTCATTAATACTCTGAGAAAGAGGTTTTATAATGTAAACATATGTGCTGTAAAACTAAGTCTTGCATAGTCAACAGTAAAATAATCTTAAAAATTTCAGTGTAGAATGTTAACTAGACTTGGCCTTAAAATTCTTTCTGCAGAAAAAGTAAGTGAGCTAGAAAGAACAGTTATGTCAATCACTAATTTGACAGACTGACAGTTACATCAGCTATGACAATTTCTGGTCTTACAGACTATCCACAGAGTTTCTGTACAAATCACAGATATTATTGTTTGAACCAGAACCAAACTTTAAAGCAAGATATCTGGTCTAGTTTTAAAAATTGCAGAAGCTTTGACATAGGAACAAGTCACTGTGGAACAAAGAGTTATGTTTCCAAGCACCATGCTGACAGTTTACCCCAGCTCAAGACAAATTCAAGACAGTTTACTCCCTCTGAGAACTAACCTCATTTAGATTATTTTGTGCTTGCTGAAGCCTAAATGGGCATGGACTATGATTGTGAATGAGCTGACCTGTAGCAAGTTCATATCCCATTGCAACTGCCTTTCCTCCCACCCCCACCAAGAACTTCCTGGAGCATGCAAAATTATTTCTGTATTTAACTCCCTCACATTCAAAGTCCCCTCCTATTCAAAGTCTTTCATGTGTTCACTTGCAGACGACAATAATTTCTGGTTTATCTACTTGATTACATAAGAGACACAGTTTCTTATTTTAATTAATAGTAAGTGATTTTGCTGTATCTCAAATCAGATATTTTTAACATTTGACTCTGAAAAACAGTCTCCAGATCCATTAGAAAAGGAGGAAAAAAGCATTAGAAAGTATTTTGACCTATAAAGACAATGCCTTCTTTAGCCAAATGAGGAATGGCAGTTTCAGTCTTTGGTATTCAAAGACAACTTTGCTGTCACCAGTGCCCAAGAAAGTCCTGCTGTCTTAAGGCAAAGCTGAAGCATTGGGGAGAAAATAAAAATGCCAGTGTTACAAACCAAATACCACTTTGTCTGTGCAATATTTCATCTTATTATGATTGCACATGAAGTTAAATAATATTCTTAAGTGGTATTGTTCATTTTCTAACTAACCTCTCATTAAAAAAAAAAACAGAGAGAGAGAAAAAAAGCTGTGGCTAGCATATAGTAGACCTTTAAATCTCTTTTGGATTCCTTTTCTACATACTGTAACAGTGAGCTATTTTCTGTCCTCCCACTCTCATCCAGAAGTAATGTCTGCTTGTCACTTAGATAGCTGCTTGTGAAAGATATAAGTAGTAACAAGTTGTTGATTTCAATATTTAATTTATTGCCAAGACTAGAAGCAATAAGCAAAAATCTGTTTGACTATAAGCAGTCAGCAAACTAACTACCACCACAAACAAGCCTCTATCCTTTAAGTGTAATTTAACCACACCTTATAGGTCTTCTCTTTTATGCAGCAAGTCCTTACATAATGAATGTCTAATGAAGTTGGAGTGCCTCTACACTGTCCTGGATATCTGGCCTCCTGACATAATGCAATCAAATGATTCTTGCTTGTTACACCTACAACTCTTTTTATTATTAGCAAATTTGGTGTCACACTGTGACTGAGGCGATGCAAGGCAGCACACATGCATGCTTTTCTCTAGCTCACATTCTCTGGGGGCTTGCAGTCAAGTACAAAGGTGAAGCAACTTTCCAGGTTACAAAGACTTGCAGAACATTACCCAGGTGTAACATGATTTGAAGGACAGATTATGGATTTTGAAGGGACTTACTGTTATACATCTTTTTCAATGTGTGAGAGAAGAGCAATGTCAATTATAAGCTAAGAGGATTTACAGTTACAACTAATTATTTATATACTTTCAAAGTCATAAGCAGAAGATTACATTTTTAAACTGGTATTTTTTTCATGTTTTCCAAAAGTTGTATCAGGTAATGCATATTATTTTTGATCTGAACACAAGTGACATTTATTTAAATGTTCAAACACTTTTTATTAGGTATCTTTTTCATACTAAATATTCAATTTGGTAATAAGAATAAATTTCCTGAGCTGAGGTTCCATTTAACCATGATGCATGCTCTACAGGTCACAATAACATATTAAATAAAAGTTGTTTTTAAAACTTCCTGGACCGAAGCTAAGATTTTGAAAAAAAATACATTTAAAAATATGAATATGAGCAATGGGTTATCAAAAGTTTTCAATCTGTAGAAATTTCCTGCATATCCAGAATGAAGGCAGATTCAGCACTGTTAATGGCATACATGTCTCAGCGTGGTTGTAGGAAAATAAATCCAAAGTCCACAAAATCTCTACAAGCTCTTCTAATTCCTGCAATAAACTTAGTAAGACAAAAATAGGGGCAATGAGAAAACTGTATTGCAATATTGATGGCGTATTGCCAGTTGCTGCTTTCATTTAAATGGGGATCTTTTGTTTGAGCTCCCCCGCTGCTTGCTGCTAGAACAAACTGCCTAGACAAGTTCCAAGCCTTCAGGTGTTCCATAGGCCAAAGTCAATATTTTAAATACCACTCCAAGAACACCACCAGCATTATTAACTTATGATTTTATCACGAGTCTCAGGATATTTGTTGATTTTTTTTTTTCCCCACATCACAGTTTCCAGAGCCACACAGTGACAAGAAAAACTCCACTCGTTGAATTAAATGAAAAGAGTTGTTGGAGATAAATACACTTAAATAAGCAGCCTACCATACTCCTTACCAGCTTTGGGTTATGAAGGTGGGTTAAAATGCAGTTCAATAAAATTCATATTGCAAACATCTAATCACAAGCAGACAGAAGTCTGCACTACAATGTTCCACGCTCAGTCTTCTATAAAAATACAGATGGAAAAATGTTTTTTTTGGCCATTGATCTACTTGATCATTGCCAACAGCTAGAAATCTAGCAGGATTTGTAACTCATGAATACTTCCACCAAAATTTTCTGGTAGTTTCCCTTAAATTATAACCAGTATTTTCTTTCTTTTCTTTTGATTGAGCGTCTGCCAATCAACTTACTTTTGTGCATCAACCAGTCCTCCAAAATACAGTGACAGACTGCTGAGACCATCTTAAAAGAAAAAAGCTCATGTTGATAGGATTATGACAGCAACAAGCCTGTAGCTCTCTATTCCTGTTGGATTTTGATGCCAGGAGAGTTCCCCTAAGAGAGAAGAACTTCTTCAAATTCCCTGGGGGAACGTTTTGCAGGAAAGGAACACTTGAAATTTGCTTTGTCCACTGAATGAACAGCAGTAAAAGTCTGTTTGAATGCTAAAACAAACACATGAAGTACAGTACAGCCAAGTAACTTTACTTTATAAATCATATCGTTTTCATTTCCTGAATTCATAACCACAGTGATGCAATAATGGAAACTTTTGTATGTTTATAAGTTAGATGACCCACAATCATTCCCTACAGTAAGCACTAGTAATTTCTGACTATTCAATAATTGTTATATTCTATTGCTATGGTTTGCTCAACATTATAAGGTGAGTTTTCTATTTCACAAACCGTATTACATTGGCAACAAGATTTCTGACCTTAGNAGACTGTTCAGACTTACAACAAAAGTCATTGATGTGGCAAATATTGATGGGAAAAACAAAGATACCTTTTACAGAAGTCTATATACAAAGTACTGTATTATAGAATCAGATCTTGCAACACCACATCTGATCAAGAAAGTTAATATGTACCATTTTAGAATATTTAGAGGAATTGCTTTAGGATATTATTTTGTAACTCTTCTTTCTTAAATTAGTCTCCATCTCAGCATCTTGTGCTGCCTAGAGGTAGAAATTAATTTGCTCTCAGCTTCTGCCACAGATTCCTCACCTATGTAATTAACAAAACTTCTGAAAAGATACCTTGCAGATTTCCTCAGAGCTCTTCTGAAGAGGAACATACCTGTCCTTTTGTAGAATAACACACAAAGTAGCCAAGGTTGGAGTCTACTCTTCACACTTCTAACCAATATTCATGCATCTGCTTCACACCTTCAGAGTAGTAGCTGCTTTCCAGACGCTAGAGAAGGGCAGCCTGTTATCTTTCAGACAGCAGATCAATCTAGATGTGCCATTTAAGCAAAATAACCATAGAATAGTCTGCTGGAAGTAACAACCACACTATGAGGCTCAACAGATGAGACGCAACGAAGAAATTCTGTCTATACAATCTGCTTCATCCATTTCTTTTCATAATTAACTTTAATCTTTGCATCCTATGTCTCATTCTTAATTTGTTTAATTGGCTGAAGTCTAGAATGGCCTCCAGCTGTCTAGATCATTGAACTAAGAATACAACCCTGCACTAGCCCAAAGTACAGTGCCTCAAGTTTTGCTCCTGGAGATTTACATGAGCAGTTATTCTCACATTACACTGCTTTCTAGTTTGTCTTTGCAAGGTACTTCCTGTTCTACTTGTTTTAATTGCCTACCTGTTATTCTACCAAAGC
>VZTB01004763.1:229291-244471 GCA_013397245.1 Thryothorus ludovicianus | reverse complement strand
AGCACAAGCAAATATTCTGTCTGTCTCTGCCAAAATTTTTGAAGGCAAAGGTATTGCCATCAGAGATAGTACCACCAACTTTACTAATAATTTCAAGTAATAAGGTTCAATAAGTTATATTTAGATTGAATCTATGGATCAAATTTAAAAAGTACCTCTTTGCCTCATATTCCTTTTCACTTAGAGGGCTTTTAGTATTAAGACATTGGAAAGATTTTCACAAAACATTTCAAGGAGGTATGTGGAATGTTTATTAATGCAACAACCCCCTGGTTTTTGNTGTTTATTAATGCAACAACGCCCTGGTTTTTGTGTCCAGTCTTTACAAATTTCCATGGCTGGTGTATTAGGAATGAATGCTATGTCTCTGAGGTTTATGGGTTAGTAAATACAGAGGAAGTTGAAGGTACCTACAGTTTTTCAACTTTCGGGTCCATTGCAGACAAAAAATAGCAGAAGAGAAGATAATTCTGCACAACTGTAAATTAAAAAATATGTAGATAAACAAAATGTAGAGTGCTTTATCCTTGGAATTGATTTCAGTAGACAAGAACTTAATGTCACTAACGAAAAATTTATGGTATTTAAAACAGATTTTAGAGTGATCAGGTTGGGGTTTTGTTGTTTATATGAACACAAGTGAAAGCTTAATCATTATTTTTAAAATAAAATACTCCAAAATTCAGCATTACACATAAATTCATCTGAGAATGTTTTTTGGATATACCACTTCAAAAGCCTTACTGAGCTAGTAAATAAGGTTTTTATTGTCTTTATGTCATCTAATTTGTCTCAGTAATACATAATCACCTACAACATGTAAGGTCCTCTTTTAAATACCCCAAAATTGTGACAGTCTGGATGATTTCAATAATTTTAAAGATCTTTCTGTGAAGTTTACAGTTCATCTTGGTTTTTATAATTGTAACTTGTTAAATCTCAATAGCTTTCCCGATCTTTTTTCCATACAAATTTTGTCTCATTGCAACTCTTAGGCTTTTATCCATGGCATTTACTTACTGCTCACAAGAGAAACTTTACTACCCTTCTCCCAGTACTGCAGTGGGAGGCTAGGAAAGTTTTTCATCAGGATTGAGAGTAGAATCCAGCAAATGGGAACGGATGACCATTGTTCCATATTTATGGAGCTTTAGAGACTAGAAAAGTTCTCCTGTTCTCTTTTGCAACGCTACTAGACTCAATCCCCTGTCAGCAGAATTGTTATGAAAAACGGTCTGTTATTAGTTGACTCCTTTCTCTTAGCTGCCAAGCTGTAGCTGGAGAAAAAAATCTACAAATATTAGTGTTTTTTGAAGGTGTATTAACATTTGAATGAACATGTGCCTTAGCATTCTCAGGATCAGCCACAGGTAACCATAGTGTGGAAAGCCAAATATCCTAAATTTCAATGATAGCCCATATTTCCATCCAAAAATTTTAACAGCATCCTTAAGATACTGAGCTGCAACAGAGATTTCCAAGTGGTCCCACAAAGAAAAAGATTTTCTGCTTCTCTCTATTTATGCTTATGTGGATTTTCCACATCAAGTCCTCCAAGAAATGATTGGAAAATTTCAGCTCAATATCATTGTTAATATGTTGAGATGAGTTGTTCCCCTTTATCCCTTAAAAAAATGCTTTAAAGATCTGATGACAAAAGTCTGCATAGCACAAGCAGCTTCAGTTCTGCCAGTTAAAAAGTGTTCGGACTTCCATCCCAACCTTTCTTTTTTTTATGGCTCTCTGCATTCTGACTACGAAGTAAAACAGGATTCTTTCAAAGTCCTGGGCATTTTGCCACCACTTCGGGCCATGGGGCCAATAAAAATCATTAGCAATACATAAATTTTATCCAGTGGGCTTTCCTGAACATGTGCAAATGTTCATAAGGTTAGAGAACAGAAATCCATATGTTGTATCTTACATACTTGGAATGCATTGAGTTTAACTAGTTTAGAATAAGTTCCTATGAATACCCTGATATTTTGATATCAAATTAGGACACATGTGGTTCAAGTACTACAATAAGAGTCCTGATTAAATAAACAGATTGCTGTTACATTCAAAGAGATAAAATCAATCACTGCAAAAAGCGCTGCTTTTTTCATCTTTATTGTATTATATTCACACTAAGCTACAATATTTGTGAAAGATCAACATTTTCTTAGGTGGAAATTTGCCCTTTTAAAACAGAGTTTCCATCTAACATTTCCTGTGGTAAAGCAACAGTTGAGTTATTGGGAGGAGGGAGAACTGTGAGATCTACTATTCAGGAAAACATTTTCATGGGGTATTATGGAATATTTTGGACAAATTTTAACTCATCTAAGTAACTTTCTTAATATGACTACTTGACTTATTCAGTAAGAAGTACATACTATTCTTTAAGTTTGGTACACTTGGGAGAAAAATATCCTATTTCTGGCTTGTTCTTGAGCTATTTTGAATAAGCAAAACAGCTAATATTTTGGGAGTTTGGTTTGTTTGGGATTTTTTTTTAAATGTGCTTTTATATTTTTTCCTAGGTTAGTGCCAGGTAGTAGCATAATTTTAATGTGAAACCAAAAACAGCAGAAGAAGCCTGAAAACTTTTAATGATATCAATACCTTATCAGCATCCAAACTTTTAACATGTAAATATATTGAGTCTGATAAATATGACACTTAACAGAATCCCTGCACACGTTGCTCTGTAATGATATTATTTTACAGAAAATTGTGCCATAACAGAGCATTTTAACATCCTACAACACATTGTGGGAGTACACTTGAAAACAATTTCATAGGGCTTTTTCTGGAGTTAAATGTAACTGGAGCTGAGGTACTCTATAATTGCATTTTATTGTAGCTCTGGCTGTATACCTATACACCCACACCAGAATTATTCCTTTCTTTGGGCTATTAGATTTTGAAAAGTGAGGATGTTGTTGTACATAGAAGCATTGATGCAGAGCTCCTCTGAAACATATATGAAAAGGGTTAAAATTATTTTTCCTAAGAGTTTTAATTACTAGGTTGATCCTAAAATAATTATCAGTGTAAATATATTTTAAAATCAAAGTACAATAAGATAAAACAAAAAAACAACTAAGAGAAGCCCCAAAATGTATCAATTCCACCCAAAGACCCATCAGAAATAATAGTTGCTGAGATGTCAAAACCTCAGCAAGAGTAGGAAAAGATAAAAAATATATAATTGCTACTTTAACACATTTAATTTGGCTGGAGGAGATTCTTAATTTTTTATATGTTGTGATCTCAAGTTCTTGATGTCACAAAAATTTTGGATCCTTATACTGATTCCAAGTGATTGTAGAGGAAATGTACTGCATTTATGTTCCTCTAGTGTTAAGTCATCATGATCTAAATTTTCTGAGCTGTGGACTGGCTGTGAGAACAAAGTGTCCTTATAAAATGTGAGCATTTTTCTTGCATGATGTTACAATATTTAATCTGGGTAGGTCGTCAAAATAATTTGTCTTTCTATCCTGTTTCTTTTAGTTGTTACTAACACCTTTCTTAATTTACTGAGTAATTTTCAGCTGTGTAAGAGTGATTAAATAAATAGAACATAGAGTTTAGTTTACCAATGTGTACAGTATGAAAGAACTTTCATAAAAATACGAAAAAGCAAAAGTTAAATAACCGGACCATTGACTGGATCATGTTAGAAATACAGCTCTGATAAAACATATACACACAAAACATACACATACATGTCTATAATATTTTTTTTATTTATTTCTCTTCTTTCTCCCATTTTCCTCTATCCAGTAATTAAATATACCAGAGTTTCATGCTGACTGACGATGTGTTGGACTAACCATTACATGCCTTGCAGCAGCTCTTGCTCACGTTGCAGCCTGACTCATTTATGAGGTTACTTATGTAAGTGTTCAGTAAAAATAGTATGTGTAGTGAGTTAAAACGTACTGTCAGGCATAAAAATGGAGTAGAAAGGGTGTTCTTACCATCCCTTACGTCTAAATATCCTTTATTACATTAGCAGAGTAATTTAATTGCTGTGAATGTTGGTACCTGTAACCGCATAAGGTGTAAGTCAATGCAAATTTTCATTTCTGCTCCTGATTTTAAAATCAGAGTGGCTGAGATGCACAAGTGCATTTTGCAAATTAAAGCACAAGCAGATGAGTGCTGCAAATAGAGGGTAATGCTAAGACCTGAAATCACCTGATAAAAGGAAGTCAGCCCTAGGCCAGCTCTTGGCACCAGATGTGTACCAGCTCAGGGCTCCTGTCAGAAAAATCCCTTGCAGGATTCTCTGAAGTGAGGCTGTCACGTGCAACACTGAAATAATTTAATTACACTTCACTGCGTTAATTAAAAGGAGAATATCAGTAGTTACTGATCATTCAAAACTCCTCAACGTATATTTTTTCTTACAATAAAATTTGCCTAGTTTGTCTAGTTTATGGAATTTTTTTAAAGTCCATCTTTCACTGGGTAGTATTGAGATGCCAAAAATAAATGTAATCTTGGATATATTGGTTTTACCTAACCAAATCTTTAACAGTGACTAATTAACTTTAGGCTATTAATATGAACGTTAGCTCAATATCTCATTCTCGCCTTAAACTTTTTTTTTTTTTGGTGATGAATTGGTTAGAAAACTAAAACAAAAATTGTTAAGAGTTTTATCTTTTTAACTTGTTAATTTCAGTTCACTAGTTAAAAAATGATAGGTCTGGATTTGACTTTTTCAACTAGAAGGAAAGTTTTTAAAAGACAATGTTTTGTATTCAGGTACAAATTATGTCTTTTTAAAGGACTATAATTAATTTTAAACGTATTAGAATTAATTTTAAATCTAAACAGACATAAAAATAATCATTATATTTCAATTTATTTCAGTCATGTTTTTATGTTATATGTTCCTTTTACTTCTGAAAAAAAGACTTTGGTTTTTTTTTTCCACTCCTCATGGTTCAGATCAGAAGTGTATGAAAAATCAGGATAGAACTTCTGATTAATATAATAATTAATCTAGGAGAGCCAAAACAATTAAGTTCTTTGCCACCAGTACCCCACAGTCTCTGCTGTTCACATTTCTATGCATATCTGGCACAAATTACTCCCCAACATTTTTTCATTTTCAAAAGGGAACATTGCTCAATCCCAATCTACCTGGCATTGGCATTGTTGAATGCTGCTTTTTTCTCTAGAGAACTGCTATTTTTACTAGACTTTACAAACTCTCTCAATGGAGCCTTCTAATTGAAGTTTTCTGTAAAATCTGGAACATAATTTGAGCTTGAATTTCCCTTAACTAAAACCAAACAGTCTTAGGTACCTGCTTGGAAGAAGCATTTGGAAAAAATTAATACACAGAAGCACTGGTGATTATAAACATGTGTCCTTCAGGACTGTTTTAGGCACACATGCTATTTTGAAATCACTCAGAGTCATTTATTTTAAGTGACTAATATGGCAGCATTTAAGAAAAATATCTATGGGATTTACTGTATGGAACATTTATTGTAAAGAGAGTAATAGACCTGCTACTGTATTAAGGATAAGTTTGTCTTTTGCCTTCCTTCTCTGGTGATTAGTTTTTTGTTGTGTTATTTTATGAGAACAACTTAGTGACAAAGCTGTGTTTGAAGTTTATATACAAATATATATCTTTGTGTCTCATGAACACCACTGAGCATCAAAAGGCATCTCCATGTCCTTTACCTTTTTGCTTTTTCTTTTTAGTTCTGGAACATGGAGCTGAAGCATTGTTCTGTATAAATAACAAATTACATAGCCATGATCTGTTGGGAAAGTAAACCATTTCTCATCTGCTGAATAAAATACCATTTTCACTTTCATAGCTATGCAGAACTCTCGTATTTTATGCATTAAAGAATGTTTATACAAGTATTCTTTAAAAAGTATCTGGATGAACAGACTTTATTGGGTGTCCAAAAGCATCTGTTGATAAATGGCTTTGTATGTGTTCTGAGTTAATATTAATCAAAATACAAAAGTATTCCTTCTTAATCCAATCTCCTAGAATAACCGTACATCTAAGCAGAATATAAATTAACTAGAATACCTTTGTAAGACAGGTATTTCAAGATTTTATTGCAGAAATAAGACTGGAACAAGTAGGAATATAGCTACAAAAAATTACAAATATTTAAATTATTCTTAAAAGCTAGCATATTGTTTAAATTTTAGCTATCTTATTTATTGGATTAATGTTAATTTTATGTTGTAAATGGAATCTTTTCTCTCTGCCAAAGCAAAACAACTGTGTAGTATATTAGATATTATTGCTCATAAATAATAATAGCAGGGTCTCGCTCTGTCTTAAGGTTATGTGCAGCTCTGCTATGCACCTCTTAAAGGCAGTATTTGTTAAGCAATAGAAGGATTATTTGGTCATAAAAGAGAGCAAAGAGGAAAACATCAAAGCAACTCTAAAAAATAATGCAGCAATAATGACTGGATGATGTGTACTTCTGTGTTAATGAGTTCATAAATTCTTTAAACATAACATTTTGAGATGTGTTAAAGCCATGGAAAATGAGGCTGAAAAACTTCTCAAACACTTCAGGAATTCATCTGTGGACATTCCTTCCTGAAGGGAGGGTCATTATATCTAAACTTTTCCTGACAGATGTTTATCTAACTTGTTCTTAAAAGCATCTAAAGATAGAGATTTCACATCCTGCTAGAGCAATCAGTTACTTTGCTTAAATAGCCTCAAGACTGGAAAGTTTTTCTGAGTGTCTGAGTTAGATTTCCTTCAATGCAATTTAACCTATTTCTTTTTTCCTCACCCATTGGAGACAGTTCATTTATTCTTTTCTGCCATAATCTTCCATAGATTTGAAGGCTGTTATTTTGGCACCCTGTAGTTTTCAGTCCTGCAGACGAAATTAGCTGAATTCTTCACTTTCCTCACAAGCAGTGGTTTTCTAGATTTCTGGCCATAGTAACTCTCTCCCAGGCTCTATCACACTGGTTCAAATCTTTTTTTAAATGTGGGATCCAAAACTAGGCAAAAAACTTAGCTGAGATCTCAGTCATGCTAGACAGACAGGAAGGATTTGCTGAAACATCTAATTTATGCTAGTCTTCACACTCTCTTTTATGTTCTTCAAGGAGCAGGACAGGTACAGGTATTGGAAGTGGCAATCAGTCACCTAGGACCCATGCAACCAGGAGATGGACCCTATGGACAAGATCCATCAGCTCTTAAAAATGAAATGTCTTGCTATTAGGACTGCTTCTAAAGGCTGAGGGGCAAACAGCCATTCCAAAGGTAGCATTTCTTTAAATGAGGTCAGCAACAGTGAGAGAGGGCTGAAATATTTCCTGTTCAAGTCTAAAGAAGGTCTGCTTTTGCTCTGAAAACTTAATCCTGGCTCATTATATTCCCACTTGACCCTGAAAAATCTGTCACCTTTAGAAGAGAAGGGAATCTCCTTTTGGATGCCATGAGTGATCAGCATGAATAGAGTGTAAGGATGGGAGTGACTCTGATCCATCTGATCAGCCAGGTGCCAGGACTTGTCTCTGCCTTTTGTTGCTCCAAGTTCCTCTGCCAGTGGATCCGGCACAGTTACTTCATTTACACTTAGTAGCTAAACCACAGATTTCACTTCAATACAGAATGTAAAATATATATTGACATTGTGGCAGTTTAGTCATTTGTCTGCTTCTAAAACAATTAACAGATAGTTAATCTGGTTTGTATATACAAAACACTTTTTCATTCTAAAATAGAGACTATTCATTCACTGTGAGAAGTGCATGTGCTCTGTTTGCCTTTACTAAAATAACAAAATCCAAAGTCTGTTTATAAAGTAAGAATAAATCAATTTTCTACTTCACAGAAACACAGAGACTTGGTGAACCAAATCCCTTCCTGGTGTACTCCAATCTGGTATGTCCCTGGTATTTTGGCTTAAGCAGTTTTTTTGTTTGGTTGGGGTTTTTTGGGGTTTAGTTTGTTCGTTTTTTTGTTTTGTTTTGTTTTGTTTTCCTGGCGTGAGATTCTTTAAGATGGTGCTGATTTTATTTTATTTTATTCTATGTTTCTAATGCAGAATCCTAACCCAAGTTACCTGTTTCTTTCTCCTTGCAGGACCTCATCTGATCTTTAATCTCCCTCAGAAGTAGCTCGTGTTGCCTCAAAACAAATAGAGCTGACATTTTGCAAACACACTGTGCTAATCCACTAGTTCCCTAACTAATATCAGTTGTTAGGCAGAGTTGATTAGCAGCTCTGTGCAGAGTCTTTGCCTGTTTGCAGAGCCGTCGGCTCCTGCCTGCACTGGTGTAGAGCAAGAATGGACTTAAAGTAAACAGTGTTGCCACACTGAAGATAGGGAAACACGTCCAGATCAATTTTAACTTGCAAGCAATTTTTTTAAGGATTTGGCAATGTCAAGCTGTTTAGTTTAAGTGACAAATTGCAACAAAAAGCAGGGGGGAAAATCAGTTCTAAACTTAGTCTTAATCTAGTGGCACAGAAAAGAAACCTTAGAAAGGTCTGACAATTCTGACACACCTGGAAAATGCTTAAATCATATAATATTATAACAAAGAAGGAAATTATATGATCTCAGCTTAATGACATTATGATCATTATTTAAAACCTAATAAATACACATAGATTCTCATTAGGTTAAGCTATATATTTTTAGACCAATTTAAATGAAGATTGATATATGTTTTGTGAATTACTTCTACTGGTTCAACCCCCTCCTTTTCACTCAATTCAGAAATGATAGCTCACATATATATATATTCACAGGTGTATGTACATGTGTGTGTTCATGTGTATACCTGGTGTTTTTTGATACTAGAATAATTTAAGGCAAATTATGTAAATTAAAAATTACAACTGACACCATAGGCTCAAGAAAAACAACAACAGTCTGGGAACAAGGAAATACCAATGATTTACAATTCCAGCATCACACTGTGATAGCTTGCTTCATTTTATAGTAATTTACAGCATTTAATGTTGTAAATAAGTTATCTTATGGTGATGTATTATACCATGAAGTACAGTAAAAATAAATTCAGACAATATTTGATTTATATAAAACTTTGAATTCAGAGATTCATGTAGAATGGGGAGTCAAGCATGAAAATAGTTCTTTGGGCTTGGGAAAAATGTTGTTTACAGAAATAATATTTTACACACACTTCATTGACTTACAGTAGTACTGCATAGCATATGCCATCACTAAGTTTTCCTTATGGCATTTCTTCTTTGGAAGTTGCACAAACTGAATCCAATGAATCGTAACAAATTTAATAACCCCTTGCTCTTGTTGTTTCTGAGACATGAAACCTTTCTACTACTGAACACTTTTTTGTGTTTCCTGGAATTTTCCAGGATGACGGCAAACAGGCATTTTCTAGTTTTTCTGGAAAAGTCCACTAAACAAGTTACAAAGCAGAAATATCAAAGCTGCAGCATATCAAATGGATAAACAGTAATTTGCAAACCATCATGAAAGACTACGTAGTGCATAGCAATTGCCTATGGTCTAGAAAGTAATAATCACATAATATTTGTAAGTGAAAAGTGATATTAAGTAATGCAATTTTATTTTTGGTACCACTTTGATCTTATTCTAAAGGAACTTAATTATTAATATTTATCACAGGATATTTTATAGCATCTTTCTGTTTCTGTTTACAATATTTTATTTTCAAAATTTTTAAAGAAAAATCTTATTTATGCCTGCAGAATGTACTTGTCTTTAAATACCAAAATATATAGACCACACACATTTTTGGTCATATATATGGTCACATATTTCTTTTTATTACATTCTGAGTTTAAAAATGCATCTAATAATAGTACAAACCCTGCTCTTTTAATTCTTTAGAAGCAACAGTTCAATGTCAAAATTTGCAGCAGGATATTTGATAACTTCCATCAAAATGCTTGCATATGACCCAGCTGTTTTGGGTTTGCATGGCCAGGTTTTGGTAGCTGTGGCTACAGGGGTCCATCTGTGAGAAGCTGTCCAAGTTTTCTTCCCTGTCTGGCAGAGCCTGGCATTTCCAGGATGGTCCCACTGCTGGCCTAAGGCTGAGCCAATCAGGAATGATAGTAATATCTCTGTCATAACATATTTAAGTAGGGTAAAATGTTATTGATAAAATGTAATTGCTCTCAGAGACGTGAAGAGTGAGAATATGTGAGAGGAACAGCTCTGCAGACACAAAGGTCAGTGGAGAAGGAGGGAGAGGAAGTGCTCCAGGTGTTCCGTGGCTCAAACTATGGTGGAGCAGCCGTGCCCCTGCAGCCCATGGACGTCAATGGGAGTACAGAGATCCACAGTATGGAGAAACCCACACTGTGGCAGGTGGATGCCTGAGAGGAGCCTGTGAGCCCAGGAAAGCCCATGCTGGAGCAGGTTTCCTTGTGATCCTGTGAGGTACCCACACTGGAGCAGGCTGTGCCCGAAGGACTGCGCCCATGCAGTCCCAATGAAGGGACCCACATTGCAACAGTTTGGAGAACTGTTGCCCATGGGATGGAATAATACTGGAGAACACCATAAAGAATTGTCTCCCATGGGAGGGACCCCACATTGGAACAGGGAAAGGACCCCTCTCCCTGAGCAGCTGCAGGAGCAATGTGTGATGACCTGACCATAACTCCCATTCCTCATCTCCCTGTGCTGCTGTGGGGTAGGAGGTAGAGCTGGGAAGGAGGGAGGCATGGGAAGAAGGTGTTTTTAAGGTTTGTTTTCCTCTCATTATCCTGCTCTCATTTTGTTAGTAACAGATTCAGTTAACTTCCCCAAGCTGAGCCTGTTTTGCCTGTGGTAGTGAAGGGTGAGTGATCTCTCTCTTACCCTTGTGTCAGCTCATGAACCCTTCATTATATTTTCTCCTTTTTGTCCAGTTGTGAAGGGGTGTGATAGAGTGGCTTTGAGGGACATTTGTCATCCAGCCAGGGTCAGCAACTACACCAGAATAGAAAGCCAGTGAAAAATATCTCACTTGGTAAAATTAATTGGAAAATTTGACCAGATAAGTACTACTCAATATGGATAAGGTCCTCACAAGTAAAGCTAAAAAAATTAGAAATAGTACTTGCTACCTACTTATGTGTATCCATCATTTCTTATATCTAGAATTTTGTACAGTAGCAATATTTCTTTTTTCTCTACCAGTTTTATTTTGAAAAATATTTCAGATTTAAGTTACAGGGTTGTTTTTTTTCCTATTAGTATTTTTATCTCACTTGTTCACTGTGACACTTTTTATGTTTTAATAATCACAGTATTAAACTCTTCATACTGTAGGGATGCCTCAGAACCATGGTACAAGTGTGAAATGGAAACCCTTCATTGTCCTTTACAGAAAATCTGTAGAGTTTAGTAAATTACTTTTCAGTGAAAGACATCTATTGCATCTGGAAAAGTTACTTGATCTACTTATTAACTAAACTGATGGGTAGAGTTCTTTCTAACATGCTTCAGATAGGGCCAGCTGAAGGATTCTCAGCCATCTACCAAATTAATTTTGTCAGACTCTGAGCCTGGCTCAGTAGGAAAGGTTTGGGAAAAATAAAATGGAAATATGATGGCTTGCTTCACCTGTTGTCTTCAGGGAAAAACATAGCTGTTTGGCCTCTGTGGCCCAGGAGAATCATCTTCCCTTAACACTACAAATACCAGGATGAAAACCCAACACCTCACTCACCCAAGTGAAGACAATTTTGCATGTAGCATGTTTAACCTACTATATTTTCAATATCTACACTGTTTTTATTAGGAATGTTACTCCTGGATTTCTAGGTTTTGAATTCAGTTGTCTAGGTTCATTTCATTTTTTCTACATGCTGTGGATGTACCATGAAATTAAAGGATTTTATATAATTTGCTTTTATTATTAAATACATTCATAAAACTGAACTCCATGATGATTCACTTTAGCAATATTATCAGGTCTGTTGGCTACTACAAAGTGAAGCAGGAATGAACAAATTCAAATTGATCTCTTACTAATTAGAATCTCTTTCTATAAAATCACAGCAAGATGTAAGACCATGAATAAAGAAAATTGGCCTGGGAAAATACAGACTGTGTTAAAAATGGCAACATTCTAATAGATACTAAAACTAATTAGGTTGGGATCTTCAAGGCAATTTACTTGCCTTCCTGTCCATTTATGAAAAGCTATCTGGCATAAATTCTGTAAATTGTGGAAACCCTCATTTCAATAACAGGCCATAAAAAAAGTAAGTTCCTGAAAGTAAATGATATAAAATCACAGAGTCATAGAATGTTAAGTGGCTGGAATAGACCTTAAAATCATCCTGTCCTAGCCCCCCACATTGGACCAGGTTGCTCAAGGCCTTATCCAACCTGGCCTTTAACACAACATCCCTGAGCAACATGTTCCAGTATCTCATCACCCTGTAGGTACTTTCAGGACACTTCTGGATTTAACACAGACCATGGGAAGGCCAAAATTTCCTTATTAATGACACCAAAGGCCTCAGCTAAAATCAATCCTGACTGGAAAGAAAAGTACACTTTTAGTAAAAGATTCAGCTGTTTACTATTCGTATAACATAGATCAACACCTAGAAAACTTAATGCTACCAGATTCAAAGATGAGGCTATTATTTGACTTTCTCAATACCATCTGTTAAATTTCTTCAGTTTTCTCTTCTAACACTAGTAGATTTTCTACTGGCATAATTACTACATTTGACCACCCAGAATTATATATTTTCAGAACATTTTTCCATCACTAAAACCAAATTTAAAATCTCCAACTGTTAATTGTAACTATGTCTTCACTAGAGTTTAAACAAACTCTTCTTTAAATATAAACACCAAGGCAGGAAGCAACTAAATAGCTTATCTCATAAGTATCCAGAAATATTACATATTAGTGGAAACTTAGAATATCTAATATAGCAGTTTGGCTTTTGGGCCACATGTGTTTAGAAGAAGAAAATGTATATACTGTGAAATGAAAGTTAAAAGACACTAATACAAACTTTGTTCATTAACTCTGGAGAGTTTTCCTTTTTCACTGTCGGTTGGCCACTACCTCTGACTTCTCCCATCAGACTCTCCAAAGACAACTGAGCAATTACCCTTTGTCTCTGAGGTTAATTACCAGCAATACCCAGCTGACCATTAAAGGCCTACATAATCAGTGTTTAGATAGACAGGAGACAGAAAATGTAAAAGTAAAACTAGAAAATGCTGGAGAAGGCAAATGCCCACACTTCAGATGTATTATGTACATTCATCTAGCCATAGAATATGTAGAATCCCATTAGTTATTAATTCAGACACAGTTAATCTTTACTTGTCTGTAGCATTCTGAGGATACTCTTAATAATTTCTTTTTGATGCTGTCCCTGGGGGAGGAGGAAAAAGACATTTCCATTGATTGATAAAGTTTTTCATTGAAAAGAAATTAACCCTCTTCAAATTGTGACATCAAAGTGTTCTTGAAACTGAAAGTGAAATTTTCAATATCAAGCATTTGCAAAGGAATAAAGAAAAAATGAATTAGAGTGAAATAAAAATGACAGTAATTTGTATTATTTTAAAATTTTTACCCATGACATGTAATGTTAAAATTTGAATCCTGTCTGAATAAGCACCGAACCAAAAGCTTGCTGTTGTAGTTGGTATAAAAAATTAAGTATCCACAATAGAAGAGGTTTGAACAATGTGGTGGACAATCTCTTACCCAAGGCTGCAACTTTGTCATCACTTAGATCAAATCACACATACCAAATCAGTTATACCTCAAGTCAGTTTACCAATGAGTACATCCAGGGAGTAGATCTCCCAAAAATGAGTACATTTTGGGAGTAGATCTCCCAAAAAATGGAAGGGGCTGAGAGCTGAACAGTCAGCTGAGTCAGGAGGAAAGGTTAAGCCCTGAGCCCCAGCACAGTCACCCTGACCACATAAGGAAGAGTCCAGTGAACAAAATTGATTGACAAAGATATCTACGAAGGTACTTGAGGAGCATTTCAGAATCTAAGTTGCTCAGATATATCCTGAGCACATATCAGAGTACAAGTAAGACAGGGACATTTTCTGCCACCTTCTTTCCTCAACCCATGTTTTGCTTTCCCAATGAATGAAATTCCAGATGTGCTTCAGAAGAGAGGTAAAACTAGATGGATTCAGAAGAGAGGTACAAGGTCTTTCTGTCCAATGACTGATCCAGATGCTTGTGTGACTGGGATGTAGGGCACACCATGGATTGGCTTTGCATCTCAGTATAAATGAAGCTGCAATTTATTACAGAACATAATGTATTCTAGCATAAAGAACATTCCAGGAGAGATGGGAAACTTCAGAAGAGATTGTATGCTTTAGTTTGTCATTCTTGAGGGGAATTATATCCACTATATTCCTGAAAAGAGAGTTTCTTATGGTGTCTCATTTTGTTTGGATTAATCCTTACTCTTCACCAATTCCAAGATCCTTTCCCTGACAAATTGACAAAAATTCCAAGTTAATATAATATTTATGTGATTTTCTATTACAAATAGTTCACACTTAATGGTTGTTTGAATTAATTCTTTGCTTACAGAAAGATATATATAATCTAAAAATAGTTTTATTAATTGGCTTTAGTATCTGTTTATATTCCCAAATAATGTGTATGCCTAATTTTTTCCTCAGTCCAGTGTGAGTATTAATTCACTTCTAGCTTCCCTTTGGTGTGAACCAACCAGCTCATGAAAAGCAAAACCTTCAAGTGATTCTCCAGATTATTCTTCCAGTTTTACGGGAAGGCTTAAGGGAAAAAAATGAATGAAATTTGCATATTTGCTATTCTGTGACTTTTTTCAACATTTTACCAGAAGAACCTGCATTCCCAAATGCTTCAATAAGATCTTCATTCTGATGTTTNTATATATATATATATAGTGAGGGTCATCGAAACATAACAAGTGCTGAAACTCAGTCCACCATGTTACTTGTTGTAGAAAAGAATTGATCCTCTCTGGAGAAGTGAACTGTTCTGGACCATTTAGCATTTGTGCCTGTATGCAGCTGTGAAGTGCCAAAGAGCAGATTCTCAGTGTGGCCTCATATTTCTTCATTATGTAGTTCCATCACGTTTTTTTATACATGTTGTACCTTGGTTTATGTACCTGAGTAAAGAGAGCTTTTGTTACTTGGATGAAGCATGATGTAG
>VZTB01004763.1:218373-229240 GCA_013397245.1 Thryothorus ludovicianus | reverse complement strand
CTTTTCTGGGTTTTGGTTTTGTTCTGCCATAACTGAAGAATTTATTTTTGTTTCTATTGCTGTTTTTAAAATACTAGTATTCCTATTCCCATTTCCATTTTTTTTATGTTGCTATTTCTACACATTACTTGCTACATTTGATGTATCTTTGTATTGATTTTTATTGTGTTGAGAATATCAATTTCTTTGTACTTTAATACTTTACTATACTGGCTTCTAGTATTGTTTTTTTGCTTGCTCCTACTTCCTTTTTGGTAGAAAACTAATTTTTCCAGATGTATTATTTTTGGCATATATATACTTCATTATATATTTTGAGGAAAGAGATATGTTTATCAGCCTATGATTAGATTACTGCCAGTACCTGTCAGTTTCTGTTTTTTTAAATCAGGGATTTTTATAGAGAGGAATAGTAGTACCCTCTTCCAAAGTGATTCTAAGTAAATGAATTAACATGAATAAATGGTTTTATGTACTGTCATGGGAAGATATATATCATTATGGTAGGATAAGAGACTTATTTGTTATTATGATTGTTGATGAAGAACTTACCATGCATTTAAGTGAGATAAATAGCATGTAACAAATTCTGTGAGTAATACAGAAAAAAGGAAGTTGTTTTGTTTTGGGTTTTTTTTAATAAAGTTGTGTGATGCCACTTATTCTGTTTTCTAGCATTTTAATACAACTTGTGTGTAATTAAATTTGCTGTGAAATCCACCTTGTTTTAAAATTGGGCTTTGAATAGACATAAAATTTAATTACCATGGGCTTTCAGAATTGTCTTTTCAGAATCCCTTAACTGACAAAATGGTTAATGCACCTGCATCTTATTTTTCTCCTTTCTCTTTTCATTATGTACACCTCAGTTTCCCTTCCAAAACTCAGGACAGGACAAAGTTTTTTCTTGATGCATGACCAAGTATGGTCCAGTATACAAAGGCAAATCAGAAGTCAGGGAACAAATAGGAAATAATTTTTTGTGACTATGTACACGTATAATCCCTAAAAAAAAATCCTTGTTGTTTGTTAGGCTCTGCCATGGTTCGATTTTGCATAGACAGAGGCAGAAACAGATGTGGTGTCTAAGGAGAGAAGAAGTGCTAAAAATACAGGGCCAAAAATCAAGCAATAGTGGCAGACAGTAGGCTGTATACTGCTCTTCAGATCTGAACAGTGTTGGCTCATACAGGCTGTAGATAATCAATGTGTCCATTTTGTTGACATTTCTGGAAAAGGAGGGGGCTGAAACTCTTCTGAGCCCTTTTTTTTTTGCAGCAGCAGCAGCACAGATGACAGCTAGAAATAAACAGTGTTTTTAGGGCTAAAATGTCTGGCAGCCATGATCATATGCAGGCTCTGCTTGAGGAAGCAAAATACTGAGCAAAAGATTGGGATGGTAAAACAATTTGATGAGAGGTAGCTGTAGCCCCACATTCTCTTTCCACGTTCAACCCACATTGCTAAGGCATGGGGGTGATGACCACTGCTACAAGTACGGCTCGTGTTAAATTCAAACTCCACTCTTGGTCTACCCCTTCCTAAGACCTTTCCCCCTTATCCTTTTGTCAATGATTGTAATGTTTATGTGAAATCAATAAAAAATGTGTTTTTTTAAGAAAAACTCTGAAGTCCTGACCTTACTACAGAGCTGAGAATTCAACATTGAGTTGAGGATGATATCACCCACTGTGCAGAGCAACTGGCCAGCTGGTGAGAAATTCCGGCTGTCATCGCAGTGCAGGGAGTTAACATATTTATCAGATACTTTAGATGAAAAAGTGGTAGTTCATGGGGACTTTTTTTCCCTAAGCCATCTGGTCCTGAGGTGCCTATTACATCTATTATTGAATCATTAAAGTCAATGAGGTGAATAACACGATTAAACTTGTTTACTTGTCATGTAACAGTCGGTTAACAGTGAAATGTAACTTCTACTTTCTGGTTTACTTTGCATTTAAAATACATCTCAGTTCCCCTAAGTGATACCTAAAATTAATGCCAGATAAATATCTTTTAATTTGGAGTCTAATTTAAAAGTACATTAATTCTTTTAATTCTGCTCTACATAGGAATATTGTATTGCAGCCCCTGCAAAGACTGCTCCTTGTAATTAAAACAATAAAACATAAATAATTGGCAATAAGTACAGATATGTGTACTCATCATTTCACTCTACTAATCAGGTATGTGCACATTTATGGAGATTCTGCACAAAATGCAGCTTGCTCATGCAATTGTAGGAAAAGCAAAAAGTACTAAATCTGATCAATATATAAAAGTCCTATTTGCATAAAAAGGTTTAAAGCATTTCATTAGATACACTCATAAAAGTGTGAAAAAGCAGTTATTGTATTACTATAAATGGATTCTGCCTCTTTGTACTAAACCAAGATTTAAATAATATGGATTATACTGTTTGAATTAATTTTTAAAGCCAAGAAATCTTACTGTAGTGACAGTGAAATTTAGTGTAAAGGTTTCCACAGCTATAATTAATATTACCCTAGAAATTAAGAACTAAAGATGCCTTTTTATATTTATGTTAAGACCTCCTTCCGAGATCTGTAAATTTTTAAAAGGGCAAATATTCTTAGGCTTAATGTAAAATATTTCCAGTCAAGGGACTCATGTTTCTAGACTTCAGTAGGTTTTAAATTAGGGAATTAATGAATAATATTATATAGCAATGTAGATAATTGTTTATACCAAGAAAAATAGGATTAAATAAAGAAATTTAAAAAAATAAAATTTAAAATGTATGTCTAATGATTGAATTTGCTAATGTCTATTTGGTCAGCTTTAAGTAATCTCAGTATTAATCAGCAACTTCACACTTCATGCACCTAACAATCACACATGACACTATGTGTTAAGAAAAATGTATAGTTTGAAATATTATGCTAAGAAGATTTTCTCCTGGTACCTTGCTTGTCCTGGTAGCTTGACCTTCAGATCCTAGTTTATCAAGTAGGTAAAATCATGATACCCGGAAAAACTGTTATCTCATTTTCCAAAAAAGTAAAATGCACTAAATAACACGATCGAGAGTTGTTTCAATAAACTGATTTGACTATACCCAGAAGTGTACTGGGAATGTTCACAAACTTATTGAATCACAGAAACATTGTAGAATGTGCTGAGTTGGAAGGGACTCAATCAGGACCATGGAGTCCAACTCCTGGTCCCACACAGGTCACCAAGAGAGAGGTGTCCCACATAATCTCTGAAGCTGGTGTTGTAATGCAGTCCTCTTTATTTTGCAGGAATTTTAACATTAACACAGCTCAAAGATATATCATCAACTATTTAGGTGCTCTGCTAAGTGAAGCTGTCATGGATCACAATGAAATCACTTATCTACAATACCCATGTCATTAACTCCAAGATTTATTTCCAATGTTAATAGATTGTGATGTATTCTTCACAGAAGAATGTTTATTAATATTTGAATCTTTGTATTCAGTAAAAATATGTTTCATCATTAATATTGTTATTGCTTTACCATTCAGACTTTTTTTCAAGCTGAACACTTCCTTTTGAGTCATGTTGGTGGTTTGGGTTGTTCTTTTTGTTTCTTTTTTTAATTTTTTTTCTGACTATATTATAAAGAAGGATTACAGGTGAGAAGGTGTGTACCTCAGTAGGCATGACAAGATTTAATAAGAGGCCTAGACCCAGATGAAAGCTCATTGCATGGGATTTCATTATTATATTCAGGATACTAAATGTAATATTATTATTAAATGTATTATAATCTCAGCTATTCTTCCTGTTACTGTCTATTTCAGTTCTCCATCTAGGCACCAGAGAATGGATTTCTTTTTGCTACATTGCNAGAAGGTGTGTACCTCAGTAGGCATGACAAGATTTAATAAGAGGCCTAGACCCAGATTACTTATTTTCTTGATACTATTTTTACAAAAATAAAATGTTTAAAAATATTAGAGCTACCATGAAATGTTAGATTAAGGAGATTATTAGAATATTACAGTCCATTTATCTATGTGTTCTAGAACTTTCACTTTTTTGACTGCTCAGTAAAAAAATTACACGGCAGTTAAAGGACTTTTTTGTCTTTGATGAAGACAAAACTACAAAATTAGTTGAATCAATCCAGAAGATTAACACAGCTGTAGATAAGTGATATAGGGATTTAATTTGAATTCCAAATGGGCTGATATTTTTTATTCATGTCCTCCTGAAATATCCACCAGCCTTTGCTCAGACTTTAGAATGATTGAAACATTGCGCAAATAAAGCAAGCACAGAAGTGCAGATGCGACAAACCCTTCAATTTTGAAGACCAGATAGGAAAGTAACATAGATGGGCTAGAACTGATGTCTTTGTAATTTAATGACTGAGAATTAGATGGAGACAGGAGATACACCAGAATTAGTCCATTCATAATTTTAAAAGCACTAAAAGAAAACCCCAAACAGAAATGATTTTATTACTAGAAACCATATCATCTGTTCCCTTACCACTGCAGGAAGTTTCCTAGATTCGAATTTTTCCAAGTACACTTTCTGAAAGGAAAATAAGGTGTTCAACATCCATTTATTTATTTTTATATCAAGAAAGTTCCATTTAAATTTTGGAGTTCCTCCAGTTAAAAAAATACAGTAAGAAACAGTTGACACGATTTGGCTTATAGTCTTCTAACACCCACATTTCTCCATCTCTTCCACCTGGCAGATTGGGAAAGCTGCCCAGGTTATACCAGAATGCTTTGGAACAAAACCAGTCCTTTAGCATACTAGGTGTTGACAGGCCAACCTGGTTAACACATGGTTTTGCCAGGAAAAAAAAAAAAAAAATTATGCTCTCTGGATAAACTGAATCATTTTAGCTTTGAACATGTCAGATGATCACTTGGAAAATGTAGTTACAATCGTAATGTGATCCTGTCCATACTGTAGAAAAAATCTGAGTGGCTGAAAAAAATTACAGTCATCACTTCATCCTCATGTTCTCAAGGCTTTTGAGGGAAGAACTAATGAAGTCAGGTCAGAATAGGTATTTTATGTATTATTTATAGTTTTTTCTCCTTGATAACCCTAGAAAGTAGATTAATCACACCCTAGGACAACTTATTTATTTGTATTGATTATGGAGGGAACCTAGAATGGAAGGCTTTGGGGCAGCAGTCTGCCCTGCTGATGTCTGCCACTGACCAGGCAAGGCTTATCCTTGCAGACATACTCAAGATAAATTTTAGTTTAGTGTATTGTTCTACCTAGGTAGCATCCAAACTGATCTGAGCTCCAGTTAAAAAGGAAAATATAATGCCACACGATTCATTTAATTATTCATGAACATCCAAAATTATTCAAATTGTTCTTTGGGGTTAGGCTTGGGGGTTTTTCCCATTATTAATTATTATTGTTGCTATTTATTTATTGTAATATCTTGTGATTTTATTCTCAGCTGTCTGGAATGCTTTCTAATTTTTCAAGCTGCTCTTTAGAGGTTTAGTAAAAACTAATTTTTAGTAAGAAAGTTTATCTTACTAATGAGATTGAGAAGGTTTATCTCCTTATTTTTCTATTTCTGTGACTTTTGCAGGTAAACAGTATATTTAAACACAGACATAGAAAACATTTTTATCCTTTGGTTGGTCAAAACCACATTCAAATATCTATCAGTGTTGGTACTGTTTAAAGTGCACAAAGAATAATCATTTTTGCAGGTGCATAGGGCACAATGGCTTTTTTGGCAAAAAAAGGACGTGTGACTGGACTGTGCTGTGTCTCTCTGCTTAGATGCTCTGCATGATCAGAATGTCTTTAGATAATAGAACTGGACCATTTTGGTGCTGTTTATGGAAAATTATGATATTGCTGTTTGCAGAAAATGATTTAGCTTTCTAACTTCTCTAAAACATAATTGATTTATATTTCAATTACTTTGGTTAAAAGAATGATTTTGGTGTAGAGTTGTATAAAGCTTCCAAAGGTAGAGCTGAGATAAAATTGTCCCAATTTATTCTGCTTTTCTTTGACATTGGTATAAAGCTATATTTTTAAAAAGATGTAAAAGACATGAAATATGTTTTTGGAAACATTTGCATGCTGTATAAAGTTATTTAAAAAAATTAAATAATTTATGTGCCTGAGGAAATATAAGAATGACCTTTATCAGACCATGATCCTGCATCTCTGTAGTTTAGAATTCTTCAGAAAAAGAACTAAACTTTTAAAGACAATCAGCACCATCAACAACAAAATTTTTGTAATAATTTTAATTCTTTCTCAGTGGATGTCTCTGCCTTTTAAGAAATAATCCAAATATTTTTTTTTTCAAATCCTGCCTTTAGTCAACAAATGAAGCACCAATAATGGAAACAAATATGAATTCTCAAGACATTTATTTATTTTTATTTCCAAAAGGACTAAAAGAAATAAAAGCAGATGCAAGGACCACCCTGTTCTTTGCTGTGTTAACTAAACAAATATCATGCTTTATTTGGCTGGAAGCAAGATCACAGGTTGAAAACTGTGATATCATAGCCACAGTTCACTTCTCCCCACAAGGAGAAATTGTGTTTCTGTTTACTTGGGACTAAAACTTTCCAAGAACTTATAATACCTGATACCAAAGAAATCCCTTAGGCCATTTATTTAACATACCTATGTGCAAGATCTCCAGCATCTCTCTAGCACCTAGTATCAAAAGGTGATCATGTTTTAGAATTTTTAATTTATCATTTGGGTATTGCCACTGTGAGGCAAGGTGGGCATACCAGCAAATCTCTTTTTCATGCTTTTTGTAAAAATGGAAGAGAGGCACATGTTTGCATAAGCTGTTGCTTTTATGCAACATCTAAACTGGTAGTTAAGGTAGAAAAATGTAGGAAATTATAAAGCAGCTCACACTAATGCCATGGCATTCAACTACTTAGAAATTAATAAATCCATGTTTAGGGATATCTCTAGGAAATTATTGATTGTGCTAGAATTTTGTTTTGTTTTGTTGTGCTTTGTGTGTGTTTGTTTTGGGTTTTGGTTTGTTCTGGTGGGTTACTTTACTAGGTTAACACCATGTACAGATCACATATAGTTTTTTTTAAAAGCCTTGCTCTATTTGCTAAGGAACTTCTCCGAAAAGAAGGGCAAAGAGATAGCTGCTCTGAAACATGTTCCAGAAAATGCAATTTTTGAGGAAAGAAAGCAGGAGTCCTCTGATAGCAGGGAAGTGCATAGCACTGTATACTTATTTATTTTAAGGGATACTTACTTAAAAGAAGAGAGTGAGATTCACTTGTGGAGTGAAATGGAAGAGTGACTTTTTACCTTGGTATTGAAAGGAGTTCTTTAAAGCTGTGAACCACTTCAGCTTTCTTTTATGAAGATGCCTACTCTTGAGCACCAGACTGGGTAAGGTGTTCAAGACGTAAAGGTCAAGGCAGAAAGCAGCAGCTTGTGTGAACCCCTTCCAGCAAGGCCACCCTCAGCACAGAAAGAAAGCCTTGCTGGGACATCTGCCAGGGCAGTCATCAGCACAGCAGCCCATCCTTGACTTTCTGTTCCTAAAGAAAGCAGCACACAAACCATCAGAGGAACATCCAGCTGCCTGGGGGCAGCAAAGGGCAGTGTCAAATTTCTGTTGCTGTGCTGAGACACCTTCCTTGTTGCCTAAAAATCTACACGGCTCTTGAACAATGGAACCAGATTCATTTCCCCTGACTTGAGCTTGAGTTAGAAACCAAATTGACTTAAGGTCTTTCTGTAGAAAATTGATAAATTTGAACCTCTCAGAGGCTGAACTGAATGAACCTTTGGAGATGATTCTTACCCATAAAGAGATTAGAACTTCTTCACTCCTTAGAAAGGTGTTTCAGTTAAGACCCCCCAGAAAGGTGACAGAAATAGAGGCCACAGGAGATAATACAAAAAAGCAGTCACATCTATCAAAGGAGACTTTGACTAAGCTGTCTTTAAGGACAGAAATAAACTACTCAGTTGAGACACAAAGTTTTGTGGAAAAATACTATCAAAAATAAGAAGTTCCACTGGTAAGAAACTGTGATAACTGACAGAAGACAGCATAATAAGAAGGGACTTGAAAAGTATTTGGGAGTCCTCAACACATGCTTCAATTATTGTGGGGAATAGGTAAATTAAAGTGTGTTCCTTGTCCACATAATAAAAATGCTTTCATTAGGCTAAATTGGTTTAGAACTAGATATAGTGATACTGGGGGAAAAGAAATGTGATTGAAAATGGCCCCTTGTGGTTTTCACTTTTAATTTCTTCTTTTAGAGAAAAACCTGCAACCTAAACATTCCCAGGTGCTATTATTTCCTGATGCTGCTCTACCTTTTTTTTCCCCTAAATTGCATTATTTTAAAAAAATTTCCACAACTTGAATAACAGGATCAATTATGTTGGAAAAGTCCTCAGAGATCATCAAGCTCATGACTGGACATCACCATGTCAACTAGACCAAAACACTGACTGCTATGCCCAGACTTTCTTTAATCACCTCCAGGCATGGTATCTTCACCACCTACCTTGGCAGCCCATTCCAGTGTCTAATCACCATTCTGTAAAGAAATTCTTCCTGATGTTCAACCTAAACCTCCCCATGAGTGGCTTAAGACTGTGTCCTGTAAGATGTCTAGGTTTCTGCCTCAAATTATACATATAAACAACTAAGTTTTTCAGTTTCAAAGCATTCAAATCAAAATTTTCAAGACTAAATATGCTGGAATGACTTTTTTTTTTCTATTTTAGAAAGTAAGATTCTTTGAGAGAAATGTAAGTGGTGTGGGTGGTTGTGGTGAAGGGTGACATTAATAAGTTCAGGAATGTTTTCCAAATATTTTCTCCATTCTGTTAGTATTTTTAAATAAGTAAATTACAATGTTTTCCAACATAAAAATAATTATTCTTAATTATAAAAATACATCTGAAGCTATTTCCATCCAAGTTCATTAAGAGTTTTTGAAAAAAAAGATGTAGAATATCAGTAGAAGAGAACTTCCCTTTTCTGATCCTCTTCTTGCAAATTATATATTAAATTAACAGTGTTAATTTACCTACACCTAGAGAACTGGTTTCACATTCATGGATTTTTTAAGAAAAACTCTGAAACTTTTTCTAGAATGCTTAACAACACTGATTGCACTGAAATGGTAGTCCAAAATTTTTTCTGTATTTTTATATCCCTATTATGTAGATTAATTAATTTAATTGATTTGATTGTAACAGTGAAATATATATCCTCTTCTGTATATAAAAAATGTTGATTTATCTTCTCCACTCCAGCCATATTTTGCTGATTTCTTTTATTGCATTTGTTCCCTGCTCTTTATTTCTCCCAGTGTTATTATCAGGATTCATCCCTTAACCAGCTTTCTTCTTTCTGATTCTCTTACAACCCTCTTTTTCTTTCCTTGCTGTATTGCCTAGTGACTTTCCCACTCACTCCCCATAATTTCCACATCATAAAATACTCTTACCATTTTCTCACATACCTACTGTTCATCTCATTCCTGGTCTTGTATGAAGAATGGCAGTTTTCCATTACCTTGTTTTCAAATCAGTATTCCAATGCTGTTCTCTTTAATTACCCATCTGAAGTTGTTAATCATGAACTCAGTTTCTCACAAGCACTCACCTCCCAACAGTTTCCGCTAATGACTGCTGGACATCTAGTCTGATCACCACTTTCTCCTGACTTATCTGAGTTTTCAGTGAAGAATTACTACAGCAGTAGCAAGACAGAATGATGTGACAATACAGTACTTTTCAGAGTCTCATTTCTAATATACTGTACACTTTTATTGCACATTTTTCCTCTGTAGACCTCTTATGTTCACAGACTGTATACAAAGCTACGTGTTTCAAATAAAAATAAAACTCTTCTGGCTGCACATGTTATTGCAATATACACTCTTCATTTAAGGCAAAGTCTGCAGTTTAGGTTCCTACAGGAATTTTTCTCCTCTAAAATATTTGTTCAGTCAATAGCCATTCTCTCACAACTATCTCAAAGGCATTCAGTCAAATACTTCAAGTTCCAGTAAGATCCAACTCCTACTTTCTAATGCTAGATGAATCATTAATGGGAACAGTTTCAGATTTTCTTGCAGTAACAAGTAGCAAATAAAAATATAAGCTGAATGCATTTCCAAAGTCCTTGTCTATCTATAACCAGGACACAGGAAAGAAATCTTTTCTTTCAGGATTTGCAATTCAGAGACATATTAAACTTTTGTATTGATTAAGTGCTATTGTAACTGGTAGGAATAATTTAATCCCTTTTTATATCTCTAATATAGCATTCCAATATATTAAAGAAGGAAGAATGATCCTGCACACTTCATTTACATTAAGTGGCTTTGAAAACTAATTCAATTTTACTGAAAGGAGGTCTGAAAAAGTTACATATTATTTTGTTTGAAGTGCAAGTCCTTAAACTATTGTCCAGAGATTAAAGAATTATTTTAGGAGAAATAACCTTCATACACTTCATCCAAAGCCTCAAGGGAAAGAAAAAAATCTCTAGAAAATATTTCATATTATATTTATATTGTAATAACAATTTTTTCATTTGAAATGTCTTATCAAGAGTAACATCTCTTCAGATCAGTCATTTGATGTTGAAATGGTGACAAGGGTATTAGTCTTTACCTTATAAATTGGTATAGCCTACAAGTCAAGTCATGGAACCATATTATCATAGTTCTACATCAGAAAATACTACAGTGTTTCCTGAAATAAATTGTTGAATAATTTATATAAAACTTTTTTTCCCCGATAATTTTACACATATATGTGACAAATGAGTAGCCTAATCTGATATAAACTTCTCAAATCCAAAGACTTCTAAAAAACAAGGATACCATCTCAAAGTTTT
>VZTB01004763.1:197195-209924 GCA_013397245.1 Thryothorus ludovicianus | reverse complement strand
GTTTTAAAGATCTCCCATCACATTTTCTCCTTCAAAGAAATGAAATTGAGAAGTAATGTGAAAAAATATGATCAGCACTTTCTTGTTATTTTTTTCTAGCAGCTCAGGGTGCTTTTTTAAAGAAAATACAATATTTCCTTTGCTTTTTGTATGTATTTCAGTAATGAGAAGCAAAATGAATATGATTCAACTCTATTAAACAATCTGACATGCTCAAGTTTTCATCCTCCAAAAAATTTTAGATCACATAAACTGAAGGAATCACATTATTTGTATGTATTTTGCAACTGATTGTAAAACAATACTATAACTAAGTATGTAGTGACTCTATGGAGTTACAGAATGTTACTTTCTCTGACAGTGAAAGACTCCAGTAGGCTATAGATTCAGATATTTTTAGTTCCTCAGTGGCTGATTTGGCTATCCAAGGAAAATGTAAACATTTTTGCTAGTGTTGATGTCTTATGAAGTGGAACTACAAGTATTATTTTGTTTTATGAAGTGAACTAATTTGAAAAACTTCCATATAATATAGAAGTGTAGCAAAACAGAGATGCTTTGTCCTGAAAAAATTCAGCCAAGTCTGAAGGATGGAAAGAAACATTCTTGTGAGAGGTGAAAGCTATTGAAATAGAAAAAGAGAATATTAAGTGTTTGATTATTTTGCAGAGGGATTTAATCTGATTTATGTTTGTTACTTCTTCCAGTAATTGTAAATTTGTGTTTTAATGACTATAATTAATAACTGAGCTCATTTTTTTCCAAACCTACATGAATTTTTGGTCAGTATCACACTAATTTACTATATGCCCTTTGTCTGCAGAAAGATTTATAATATTTCATTACACCTATGGAGAAAATGCTGATTAAGTCCTCCCAAAGGGGACAAGTTTCATTTACAAGGAATTATGTTGCATATAACAAAGGAATAAAATAGCTGTTCTAAAATGAAGCCCAAGATTGTATAGAGGACAGAGGGTTACTACCCCAATGGGTATGTAGAGGACAAAAAGAAAATAAGAGGAATAAATTTTTTTTTGTAATAATAATCTTATTTGCCCTTCAACTCCTAAAAATTTCTACAAATTTTTTCTGAAATGCTTAACACCCTACCTATTAAAAGAAAAATTAAATTAAATGCTGAGGAAGAACTATTTAAATGTTATTAGTATAACAGAAGAATAAAGGAGTCAATTTTTCCATGGACAAAGTCATTCAGGAAAAAGTACTTAATTTGACTTGAATACAACATCATCAAAAAAGTCTTTTACATCATCAAGGGGATTAATTAATAAATACATTTTGAATTATGAATAAATGAGAAATAAAAATTCTCAGAGTAAAGAAACAAAAAGTAGTGTTAAAGGTCAGGCAGCAAAAAACAGATATCCATACTGATGTTTTAGAAAGAAATTTTCAAAATAGATTTTTTTTTTTTTTAAATAATCTCCACAACACATACAGCATAGTACGCAGGAAAGATAGAGTGTATGACTTCTTGGGCATGGACAGCATCAAAAAAACTTGACAAAATTATTATATAAAGACACACTCATTATCAAAGATAATGAGGGATAGTGTGTATCTTAGGAGCAGAATGGAGCAGAGGGTAACATGGGGAGTAAGTTTTTCTCTTCGTAAATACACCTCAATGATTTCTAAATAATAACAAAAAATTCCCATGCATCCCAACTAGTTTAAAGGAAAAATTTAAAAAAAGATGCTGATAATTAATTTCAGGAAACCAGAAATTACTATCTTAATGTTAGATGAAGGCTATATAACTAATCCTAGAAAACAAGAATATGTATTTTCCCAGTGACTTCTTCCCTTGCCCCAAACCAGCTATTCAAGTTAATCAGTGCACGGAGTAATTGAAGACTTTAAATGTTTATAGCCAGGGAGGTAAACAAGCAATTAGTGATAGCACAGGTGTGACCGGAAGTTAAGTGAACTCACAGGGGAGCTATGCTGGAAGTATACAGTTTATGTTACCTTAAAATATAAGAGTGTATTTAGGGAGATCTACAAGCAACACAAAACATGAATATGCAAAAAAAAAGCCCAAACTAGAAAGAGTCAGGAATGAATTTGGGTTTAAGACTGTCTGAAAGAGGCTGTGCCCTTCAGGAAACCAACTTAGGTCTGACACAAAGCAGTATTAATAAAATCAAGGCTGAAGGCTGTCACAGAAAGTTAGCCTTGGTTGTGCTGACATTTCAGATGCACAAAGACATCAACCATTAATGAAAGTTAACTTGCTAAGCCTCTTCCTCCCTGATAGAATTGTGGTGTACTTTCATAGAGATAATTACTGTTCAAAGATAAGATCCTTCTTTCTGTTCATATGACAAGAGCCGGCCAAAAATCTAGTGTCTTCCTGGAGACACAGAAATTACTTTTTCAAAATAAAAAGAGTGTATTTTTATTGCCCTGGAGGAAGTAATGGATTAGACCTGAATGGCTATCACAAGTAGGCAGACCTTCCTAGAATTTCAGTAAGTCTTATTTTGTGGAAGGATGAACAAACATCCCTCTACTTTCACAGAATTTATAATCTTTTATTTTTTATCGCAGACAAAATATCTATAAAACAGAGCCTTCATACATATCTAGAGTCTCACAGGTACATGCCACAGAAATTGCAAAACAAGTTGCCCATCTTGGTATTAAGCTTGACATAGAAAAGGATATTTTTTAATTTCATAAAGCTAATTCTTGAGTGTTAATAAAATAATTTTAACATGTAATTAATTTAGATAGTTTATATAAAACACTGAAGAAAACAAATAAATAAAAAGTAGCACGGACACAGAGCTGTATAATTTATTTTGGTACAAAGTTCATTCTGGCTTATTTGTTACTGGAGAAACAAAAGTGGTTTTTTATCTACTTTTTCTCTAAGAGAAGAGATTTTAGAGAATGATGGGGGGAAAAGGGAAGGGAAGTTAAGGGAAGGATGTCCAGGGAAGTTCAGGAAGGAAGGCAGGAAAGCTTCTTTCTAAATAGTTAACGTGCAATTATTATTTATTTAAGGCATTATTCAGATGAATAGTGTTTTCCTATGAAGTGTATACAGTCATTTCATATGAAAGACTATATTCATTTGGATATATATTTTTTCAAATATAACTGTTTTGTTTTGCAAATATTCTGCATATATATACCAAAATATTAAATTGAATCAATATCTTCAATATGCAGATTTAATCAATTGTGAGATAGTAAACTAAAAGCAATTATCTATACTAACTTTAAATTTTTATTCTCTAACTTTTTTATTACAAGAGAAAACTAAGCAAGTTAAATGGGTTTTAATATGGCAACAAAATTCTCAAGTATTTTCTGTAAGTATTTATTAAACTGTTAAAAGAAAAAATATATTAGACATAATTTTATGCCTTCAGGCTAATAACATCCCAATTAAAATGGAGCATTTAGAAGTCATTTAATCTCCACAACTACTTTATGAGCAGCTTATGTTGCAATATATGCTTCCCCATGCTGGTCCTGGTAGAATTACTTTACTTCAAATGCCCCAGAGGTAGCCTGAGGCAAAACCTCTGGCTTATCCCTCTCCTGCTATAATCCTTTTCCTATATATGACCTACTGTTAGCTTCTTACTCATATCTGGCTCCAGGTATTCCAGTTGCTTGTTCACACATCTTTGAGCAATACTGCTGTGGTGTCAAGTCCAGCTAAATGAAGCTTTATACGGGGAAGATTCATTAGTCTGTTTTATGAGGTAAATGACTGACTGCATTAAGGGCCTAGAATGAAACTTTATAGCTCGCAGTACTTGAAGAAAGAAAAAGTGGAACAGCTGTTATAAACAGCCATGCGAGATTTAGTGCAGTGAAATAAAAATCAAGACAGAGATGGAGGGAAATAAGGTCACTTTCTCCTTTAAAACAATATACACTATGTCGTAAATAATCTGTTTAACTGAATGTGGAATTAGGGAAATTATAAGACAGAAACTTTCTAGAAAATTTCTAGTTTGCTTTGTTGAAGTAGTCAGCAAAACCAAAAAATAAATGAAAAGAAAGTATAGTAATCTAACAGCAAATATTTTCCTAGAATGCTAAGATGTAGAAAAAGAATTAATTTTAAAAAAATCAAAACAATTATGATGGAACACATTTAAATTTAGTGTTATGCAGAGGTATTAAAAAAAACAACCTTTACTTATTATAATTCTCATAGAGAATCAATATGAATTCTCACATATAGAAAATGTGGAAGAATATTGTATAAAAGTTTTTGTTCTTTTTACCTACTTCGTCAGCTAGAGTAATAAAAGACAAGACTTATGCAGATCTTACTTCTTACGATGTCTATACTGACAGAGTGCGAGTGCCACATCAAAACAAATCAAAAAGGAAATCAACAGGGATACAGGGATTTTCCAGAACTCTGATATGTCCAATTGCACAGGGAAAATTATTTTCCTAGATCAAATCTTAAATATCAAGAGTGTGCTTGTTCCTGTTATGTAGAAAATATTCTCCATACTTTTTCCACACTTACTTTTGCTTGATTCCAAGTTAAAAGTCCTATACCCAAACCAAAAAAACCCCATAGTATTTACCAGCAACACCATGCATTTAAATAAAAAATGCTGAAATAGTTTTAACAAANCACAGTATCTGTTCCTAAACCTCTCTATTCTATTTGTTTTTCGGGCAAGTTATTTATTTGATAAAACAGATAGAGTAGAAGTTACTAAAATAGATCTTTCAAAAAGAGGCAGGTGATGTTTTCCACAGCTTCTTTCACAGGCAGTTTTTAAAAAGTATCTTGCAAAGGCAGAGAGTCTGTTCCTACTCTATTTTAATAACTACAATCACCTGACACTTATCAATTGAATGTTACCCGGTTACAATAGGTCAGCTAATTATCCCGATCATTAACCTTTAAGAGTACAGAGGCTATGATAATCAATGCCACCCTTGGTGTGTGCCACATCATCTAATGAGTCTGTGTCAGAAAACGAACTCTTTCACCTCCCAGTGGTGCAGGTTTTCATCATTAAGTTTCTTAGTCATTCTATTTCTTAAAAGAATATGAGAAAAATTGGCACCTGGCATGAATCAGCTTATTAAAAGGAATGCATAAAATAAAACTGGTTACTGAAGGTGGAATAAAAGAAGCAATATTTCCAAAAAGCTGTATGAATCATGGTATAATTTGAAAGCATCAGGATGTTTTAATAGTAAGGAAAGTGGCAGAAAGTAGCAATCAGTTAAATATAAGGAAATATCTGCTAATCCAAATAGTTTATAGTTAAATGGAAGACACTATCATAAACAGAATAGAGAGTAGCAATTTAGAAAATGCACTTAATTTACTCCAGCGAAATTTTAAGTACTTTTTTTTTCAGTTTCATGTAAGTCATAAGAAGATAATATTCTCCTTCACCTGAAGAATATATAATACAAGAGCATGCAAAATGACAAAGGGCAAGGTGTGCATATGAATCTCAGTAAATGCCTAAATTAAGCATGTAGTATCAGGTCATTATCTAATAATTAAAGCAGTGATAGAGAAAGGCTTATCCAGGACACTTTTCATCCATTGTATTTTACAGTTAGGTGAATCACTCTCTGGAAATACTTCTTTCAAGTGTCTTTTTGATCTTACTAAACTCTTAATGTCAATGCCTATTTTTCAAAGGACTTAAGCCAGGAATATGAATGCCAACTAGAGATGAAATGATGACCACTCTCAATGAATTGAGACCTGAGCAGGGGACATTTTTCAACACATTTCATAGTGTCAGAGCCCTAATTTTTTTTTTTTTCAGCATTGTGGACTGATAATTTTCTTTAGTAGGCAGACAGAGTATCAGAATTGTGATCCTGAAAAATATGTACATAAGATTAAGTAGTGGACCTTGCATCTTCCTGGGAAAGGCATGGGCTACTGTGCTGTCCTTCCTTTTTCAGTGTGGGCATGGAGTCCAAGACAGCATTGGATGGCCCATCTACCTTCTGAAGTCATGCTGATATCATGACACCACCCTCAAAAGTGATGCATTTCTATCCACGAAGAAACACTTCTTACCAGAGGATTCTCTTGCAGTGAAGACTGAAAGATGAGGAATGATGTTGTTCCTCAAACAAGGAACAAATGTAAGAAAACATTTTATTTGGAAACCAGTGAGGATAAAGGAGTTGCCATTAATCTGAATCTCAGCATGGTTTGCTTTGGAGGCAGGAACCACAGTGCATTGGTTCCTGAGCAGTGGTATGAGTATGCAGAGCCTGGCACAATGCTAAGAGGGCTGTGATTGATTACAGTAGAGGCTCACCTTGATCTCTGCCTGGACCCTCAATTCCTCTTACCCTCTATTGCTCTACCACAAAATTTCACATTCCAGTAAGTTTCCAACTACAGCTTTAATTTAAATAAGGAAGCATCAGTGGCAGGAGGGTACCACTAAAACCAGTAATCATTTTTACGCATGACATATAAACAAGCATTTTTTTAAAGTCTTATTTTTGGTCCTATCCTGAGCACATGACTTATGGCCTTTGATTCATGACTCCTATTTGTCACTCTTGATTTCTGATATATGAGCAGATGCAGGACCTTGAAAAAGATCTGTCTTTTCATGATAGGAAAAATTTTTTTTGAGATCTCGCTCAATAATTTTAATGGTAATGATAATAAGCTATAGAAACATCATTGCTGCATGTGTAAAACACCTGAAAACAGAGAGATGAGGTAAAAATACATACATTTTGATTGAAAATATAAATATAAAAACTTCTAGTTACTGTTTTTTCAAAGCTAAATTATTTGCTACTGAAATGTTTATTGTGCAAAATTAGTTAAATTGGCAAAATGTTATTAACTACAAGAAATGCAAACTAACAAAGATGGCAAATAAATTAGAAAAGCGCCTGGTGGAAACCTAAGCATAGAGCTGTATTTAAAGATTGAATCATATATTAACAAACTGAACAAACAAGAACAAGCTGTGAAATACATGGCTTTTACAGAAGAAGGAAGCTCCGGCAAACAAACAAAAAATATGGACTTGGGCCAAACTCCAAACACAGCTATTATGGGATTTTATTCAAATATATTTTGGAAGATTAACATGACAAAGGATAGTGTACAGCTTATGAAAAGATGTGTAAAAAGTATCACCATAGAAACTTGCTTGAGAAAATCAGGATCTCTCTTCAGACTCTGGCATAAATTTGTGTAATTTCACTTATGTGAATGCAGATCTTTCACAGAGAAACACTGAAAACTTCATTAGTATGGGAAAGAAAAGGAGATAAATTTAAAGAACAAAATGAAGCTTTGCAGGAGATAATCTAGACCATGAGATAGGTACCCATCTGTTGTTTAAGATAAGACAAACACTCCACAATCTATTCAATGATGCAGTTGTTAAAGAAAAAGAAGTTATTTTCATGATCAGTGTAAAGCAAAATATTTTTAAGAATCCTTTTACAATCCTTAGGTTTGTACTAAGGAAACAGTTTCATTCAGAGCTGAAACATTTTAAGGAATTGAGGGATGCAGTTCTAGCTGTGATTTCAACTAAAAAGACATTTAAACATTTAGGCACAAAACAGAAATACTTGAGTTATCTTTCAAAATATCCTTTGTTTTTCACTCAGTTGTGTTTAAACTACAGTTCTTTGGCTCTCTCTCTTCATGTGAAAGCTGAAATTATATGCATCTCCCTAGAAAGGCTGTCAGAGGCTGTAAACTTTGTATCCTGACTCTCTGCCTCTGGTAATTGTAATAAAAATGAGGTGAAACCAAGCATTAAAAATATCCTAGAAACAAATGGTCACCTTCCTGTAGCTTATTGGCAAATTCAGGGGGAACATGACTTTTCCCAGGAGGCAAAATGTGGAATTGACAATAATCATAGGGCTGAAACACTCCTTTTTCACATCTGCCTCAAATTAGATTGGCTTGTTTTAAAGTGAATTTCCTTTTAGAAATTATTTCTTCTGTAAATCTTTATGTTTTTACTTTCTTACATCTATAGGTATAATTATAGGAGCAATAAAAAAAAAATCTGTCTTAATTTATTCATTGTTATACCACTTGATTAATTAATAAAAGGAGGCAGTTTTCACTTAGACATGTTTCATATTATTGCCTCGAGTCTCTTGCTTTCTACTTATTGATTAGACATTCATGACACTATGTTTCATTATCTCAAAATTATTTCTTAAGCTTCAGCCTCTTTTGCTTCAATCCAAATTATATTTATAATATTTACTCAGCATCTACAGCCTAATTCACAGTCTAGAAAGTGCATCTGTGTCTTATTCCTGACAAGGACCATATTTTTGACTTCCTCATCAGCTTCCTGAACCAAAACAAACCAATATACACAGTTTTGCAGAAATGGGTGAGGCTTTCATGCTTATTTACCTGCTTGAAAGTCTAGGGATTTGCATTAATTACCCCCAGCTTTGATAAAACAGCCTTTTCCTGAATTTATGCATCCATAATACTGTGCATCTCAGTGTTATGGTCTTTGAAGTTTCCATGCTTCCAAAGGCTTTCATCTGTCACAAATGGAAATGAGCTTGTACTGATGGGGCCAGGTTTCAGTGGCATAACTCCACCAGTGGAAAACCTACTCCTTGATATTTGAAATATTAGCAACAATTATCTGTCATACAGATTTAATCACAGTGTATTGTAATTAATAAACTAGAAAAGAAGCATGAATAGCTAAAATTGACTTCAAAAGTAGAAAAACAAGAAGTATCTCTATGGTTTTCTGCTTTGTCTGGAGAACAAATATATTTGTTCTCCAGACAAATATATTTGATATAGTTCCAGAAAAGGCACATATTTTTCTCATCAGAGCAAACAAAGTTTTCCACAGGTATTTTAGGTATTGCTACAGCTTATAACAAGGTGTTTAACTATCATTCATGAATGACTAGTAGGTAAGAAGGTAGTTCAAACATATAATGAAGCTCATGAATAATGCAAAACAGGAATTTCAGAATTTAAAAAGCCATGTGAAGTTAGGACCCTGCTGGCCAGCTCAAGCTATTTGGTGCTCAATGAGTTCTAAGGACACTCTTAAGAAACTCAGATATGAAATCTTTGAAAATGTTATGCATCATATTCATAAAATCATCAAAGACTCAGTGATGAGTCTCTGAACCTCAGATATGAATCACTGAATTGATATGAATCTCAGATATGAATCTCCTATCTCTGAAATAGTACATTAAGCCATTATATGCCTCAAATCATTATTGAAATCAAAGAGAAGGAAGGTGACTATTATGATATGTTGTTAAAGAGAACTTTTTAGACCAATGTTATATCTTGGTGCAGACAGTGAAAAACAAATGGTATGTATGTGAATGAACCTGGTATACCAAATTAAAACATAAGCCGTTTTTGTATGAGCCTCATAGATACATTAGCCTTTAAAGAACCAGTAAGATTGTGCATAAAGATCCTTCCAAAAATCTTCAGGAAGATCTTGCATCAATTGCTCCTAAAAAAATAAGATCCTAATCAGCTGTGGTTCTGCCCCCAGCAGCAGATCAGCCCCATGCAACCACTAGGTCACTCCCCACAGTGGGTGGGGGGAGAAATTAGAAAATTAAAAGTGTGAAAATTCATGAGATGAGATAAAGAGGCTTTAATGGGTAAAGGAAAAGGTGCACATGAAGGGCAAGCCAAAACGAGGAATTCTTTCACCACTTTCAGTGGGCAAGCAGGTGTTCGTCCATCCCTGGAAAAGCCAGGCTCTGTCATGCATAGCAGTGGCTTAAGACAAATGCCATAACTCTCAACACTCTTTCTCTTTACTCCTCATGGCTTTTACTGCTGGGCATGACATTTTATTGTATGGGATGTCCCTTTGGTCAGTGAGTCATCTGTCCCACCTCTGTTCCCACCCACACTCTGAGGCATCCCCACCCTGCCTTGCTTTCAGGGCAGCATGAGGAGGACTTGACAGTCGCTTCACACGACATGTTGTGTATGCACTTCTATGAAGCAAATTAGCTCTGTCCCAGTCAAGACCAGTACAGGAGCTAAGAGATATGGTCCCTCTGTGCCTCAGAAAACAAAAAGTAAAGAAACAAAAATAAAAACAATGTGATATTAATTTTCAGTATAGTTCCAATTCTGAAACCCTACCAGAATATCTGTGGAGACTCATGCCTAGTATATTCTAAACAGATAGAAGGAAAAGGAGGAATAGTGAGGGACAAAATTTGTACATGACATACAATTTCATACAAATTTGTGACCACTGGCTTAAATCTGGCTGCAGAAATGAAGGGTTAGTACATAATGTTGAATGACAACACAGTAAAGAAAATTTCAGTGTTGCTAACTAGGGATAGTATAAGAAAGATTGAATGATGACATGGAACAGAGCACGTATTTAGTTTGGAATTTAGAAAAAAAGCCTGCTGGGAAATGGTATGAAAATTCTGTGCAAAAAAAGAGTGGAAATTGAATACCAAATTATTATGTATCTGTTACAATTAAGGCAACAACAAAAAATGGATGGATGAAATTACCAAGCAATAAATTAAGAGCAAACAAAATGTAACTTGTGTATGATGTATAATTACACTGAGGAACTCATGAATGCAGACAATAGAACTGTAGAGATTTTTGAAAGGACTAGGAAATTCAGAGAAAAGAACTCATTGTTATCTATTTAGAAACATAGTAAAGTATAATCTTTGTTTCAAGAGGTGTTTTACTCATTGATTGTTGTAGCTGGAAGACTGTATTTGTCAAAAACCCTGTAATTGCATCAGTCATTGAGGATGTCTGTGATCTTTAACTGTATTTTCTTTGGTTCTTAGTACCTTTTACTTTAATTTCTCCTTCATACTGCTAACAAAAAATATTTAACTACATGAAATGAAGTTTTTTTGGGAGACAGTAGAGCTGTTGTGTTTTTAGAGAAGGGAAGAATGAAATATAAGTGGTGAAGGAGAATTCTTGTTGGCAGTACTAGAAAGTTTCAATTTTACAACCCTTTTAGTGAAAGCATTTCTCTTAATATATAATCTAAACCTCCCTTAGCACAACTTGAGACTTTTTCATCTTGTCATTTTGCTTTTTACCTGAGAGAAGAAGCCAACCCCTGCTTTGCTACATCCTTCTTTCTATTGCTTTCTTTATAGAGAGCGATAAGGTTTTTCTGATCTTTCTGTTCTCCAGGCCAAACAACCCCACTTCTCTCAGCCACTCCTCATAAGACTTGTACTCCAGACCCCTCATCATCCTCATTTCCCTTGGGGGCACTCCAATTGTCTGAATCATCCTACCAGATTTCCATGATGATAATTGTGTCACAGTTTTCCTGCTGTGCGTGACAATGTCAGAATAGGAAAAATGATGAGAATCACCTTTCATCCTGACATAGTTCTGAAAGCCCTTCTTAGCTTTATAAATTAGGAATCGCCCATCCTTCAGGTTTAGGATATTGTCTTTCAGGGAATTATTTCAAATTTATACTTGGTTATTTAAGAATATAAAGTTAGATCAAATTGTGTATTATCTTTAGAGGCTAGACCTACAACAAAACCAGGGAGAAAATAAGGAATGAAATAGAAAAATCTGAGCCAGAGAAAGTGACAAATGGTACACAAGCACAAGTGTAAGAGAAATTATTTTACATGTCTAAACTTAAATTAATAAAAGTCCACTGTTAGTGAAAATGAATGGATAATAGCTTGTGTGTAGCAGTATGAAAGGGTAAAGGTTTATTCGGACTCATAACTTTTTCTGTTTTCTTCCCTCTGTTACTTCTTCAAGAAGTCAGGTGACATATTTTATATATAAGACCATTATAACTAAATATGAGTCCACATATATGCACATATTTATCACTCTTTCAGAATAGTTTAATTTTTTTTTCAGTCTATAGAAGTTCAAAAACTTGGCAGTTGAAGATATTGTCAGACGTGGTCATTTTTACTGATGAGTGGTTCAACTGTATTCAGAATAAAGAGATATCACTGTGTTGCCTAAAAAGAAACTCAGAGGATAAGTCATGTCTCAAAAACTTCTGAATCCAGGGAAAAATTAAATTGGACTTAAGTTTTCACTGGGCAAATACAAATGACCCAAATTGTCACCACAGAACTAAACTGAGGATAGCACCTATGACCCTTAAACCAAGGACTGAATTTGGATCACAAAATAAATTATTCCCTTCAGTCTCATTCAGCACTACTTTTGAAATTTCACTGAGTTGAAATCTTAATGCTATAGCCATCTAAAATCTTTAATTCCCTATATGAATGAAATCCAGATAATTGATACAAAGCACATTGGCAGTGAGGATATATTGATATTCAGGGACAGTGTTTAACAGATGATGGTTCTTGTGATAATCCCAAGGAAGAAAATTGTGTTCCATTGAAACACTATTATTGGAAGGAATATTCAGCAATAGAATTACAAGTAGGTTATTAGCTCTAATTTTTAACTCAAGCCTTAGGTATTCTAAATCTTTTTGGCTTTAAATTTTTTCTTGGTACTTTTGTAAGTGCAGGAGATATACAATCACAGAGTAACAAGCTGGAAAGGTAGTTTAAAGTCCATCTAGTCCACATCCCTGTTGAAAGCAGGGTCATCCTATACTAGATATTTAGAACCTTATCAAGTTAAGTTTTGAGTCTTCAGTTATGTGGTTTGTGAGATTCCACAACATCTCTGGAGAAATTGATCTTTTCTTTACCATT
>VZTB01004763.1:146849-188966 GCA_013397245.1 Thryothorus ludovicianus | reverse complement strand
CAGGTTTGTTATTACATTCTAAGTAAAGAATTATTTGTAGGTATTTTCTGTCCTCCACATTGGAATTAGAGAGATTGATTTTGTTCTCACAATCATAAATGAGGATAGCATTTGGCCTCCCACCTCATCTGTCACATTGACACTTAAATAGTAGCTTTTTATTCCAAGTAGACCTGGAATGAATTTTTCTACAGGCAGAGGTTTTAAAGTAAACAGCAAAGACAGATCTGTACAAAAAAAGGAGGAATCTTGTGATCGGGAAGGATGAGCAGCCATCACTTGAACAGATGTTATTTTACAGACAATAAATGTCAGTGCCATTAAAGACCAGCAAGACAGAAGAAGGCGAGGGAGGCAAAGTGAGGCGCGATAAGGCAAAACAGAACCGAAGAAGATACATTCTTAAAGTGACTATCAGAGATTTGAGTATCAGGACATAAAATATTTCATGGTATCAGGCCTATAAGTCAAGGGTCTGTCTGCCTTTACATAGGTTTCTTATTTCAAATTATTCCTTTTGTTATTTATTAAAAAGTGTATTTTTATCAAGATAGTGTCACCCATGAGAGTGATGTGAGCAAAACTTTAGTTGAAGGCTTGTACAAAGGTACAGAGTTTGTTCAATAATGAAATAAGTTGCTTTCAACCTTTTCCCTTTTCTTCTTTTTCTTTTCTCCTTTTTTAATTTATGCTTTTTTTTTTCCTGCTGAGGTGAAACAAAAGTTGTGCCAAAAGTTATTACAAAATAAAACTTTTCCTCTCACTTTATCATTGTAATTATCTCTCATAAATTTCAAAAATGCATGCAGGATAAAACAAGACGTTGCTTTCATTTATTTTCACATTTGTCCTCATCATACCTATGTTTCATTCGGCTTAGTATTTCTACTGATCTTCAACAGGTCACATGATTTTCTTGGCGTAAAGTGCTGTGAATAGAATGCTGTAACTCAAAGTCCTGTGAAGCAATAGTGCTCTTGATTCCCTGCAGTGTTTAAGGTCAGCAGCCGATGTGGCCTGAAGTTCTGCTCCTTGAATCTTGACCTTCACTAAGTGGTTCTCTAACGACTTGGGAGGGACATCATAATTAGATAAAAACCTTGCCTATCTTTATTAAAGGGCACCAGATTAAATTCTCTGCATGTTTGATGAGAAGTGAAGTGATTGTTTTCCCCACTTCAAATACTTCAGCATGCTTTTTCATTAATGTTTTATTACTTGCATACTAAATTCTGATGCTTTTGAGAGTTTCTAAGAAAAAGGGAAAAAAAGCCCACTCTCCCTACAAAACTGAAAATCTTTTGATACAAATTCTTTCAAAGATAGTCATATATTGCATATGTACACATTGAACACCCATTTGAAAAAGATTCCAGTTTACCTGAAGAAAGTAATTAAAAATCAGTATTTTAAATAAACCTCAGTCACAAATTACTTCGAGCTTTCAACACAATAGTCCATGTAATGTAATCAAAGCTAAAGTGAATTAAATGCTTTCACTCTTTCAATTGTTCGATAAACCCGTTGAGTTACAGATGAGCTTTTGAAGAAGGGATGATAAAATATTTATTCTGTTGCAGCTGAAATGACAAACATCCTGCTGCTCATTTTATTTTAGTAAAAAGATTTACGAAAGCAATTTAGCTCCAGAACACATTGCTGCAGGCACTCATCAGGCAGATCTTTTGCACAGCATGTTATCAGAAGAGCAAGAGGTGAGATGTTAAGTAAAAAGCAGAAAAATGCCAGTGGCATTATCAAATTGGAGAAGAGAGTGCAATTCTTTAAAAGGTGAAATTTGGTAAAAAGTCCTATTTATAGTGATCTCTCAATAGTGAAAGTCAGTCACTAAAAGTCACTTTCAATTTATGTTCCTCTTCATCTGCACTCCTTGTATTCTTGTTTTTTGTATCTGATTGATGCATCTGTGGGCCAAAACCAACAAGATTCCTTTTATAACCTATTTATTATCAACGTGGTATTATATGCAGCTTAATGTGCCCTTTTTCATCTTTGCATCTTGAAAATGCTGGGATATGTTAAAAATGCCCAAACTCTTAGTAGTCAAGATATTCCAGATCCTTTGAGTAATTAAAAACATAAATATGTTTTATGTATTAATAAGAGATGGCTTCAGGGTAGTTACTGTAAACTACACAAAGCAAAACAAACACTTCAGCACTCATATTTCATTGTTGATATAACTATTCTTTTCCAATAAGGTCTGTAGGAGGCCAAATTCCGAGCAGCTGCCATGGGTCTGGTGCTTTACTGCACTGTTCCACATGGAACCTCAATTGTTATATGTCACAATTTCTATGTCTCATGTCTATGTCCATATCTATGTCTTATGTCTTTGCTTAAAAGTAAGCAACCAACCCAAAGAAACCAGCAAAAGCTTTTTCCTGCTCTTCCCAGGACAATATTTGATTGGTGTGCATTCATTGCTTCTTGTACTTTCTGGTCATAGCTGGGACTGGCATATTTTAATGGCTTGAACTTCTGTCTCTTGTGCCAGGTTTTATACTGTTTGAGCAAATGCTTGTCAGTGAAATCTGCCTTCCAGTCTTCACAGCTCTTTTAACTCCCTTGCTTCATTATATTCTCTTGTCTTTTAATAGAGATGTTATATTTCAGTGCCAATTAACTTTCACTTTTGGCAAAATTTGGCTTTCTTATTAACCACTGATCTATTTTACTTCTCCCAGTCAGCCTTGACATACATGTTCATTCATTATATCTCTGGTTGTCATATTTAGCCACAGTCTTTTCCCTTTCCTTTAATGTAAGGCTTTATAATTTAGGAATATGACTCTGCAGACAGTCTATTCCTTTCATTAAGGTCCATAAATACTTTGAGCTTCACTCCCCTGAAACTCTACTAACAAAAGGTGCAGGTTCTTTAAGAGGAACAAGTCCAGAATCACCAAGTGATTTAATAGGCATATTTGGCAAAAACCTGATGCAGTAAATTAAAAAAAAAAAACAAACCCAAAACTGGCATTTTTGAGTTTTAGAAAGTATTTTTCCTACTTTTGACCCTCATTTATGACATTATAATTTTTGTATTTAGCCATGAAGATGTTGTGAAGCCTGGGGAGGGTTACCTCATTTACAAATTAATAAAATTTGGAGAACAAATAAACAAAAACTTACTTTCCAAATGAAAATAAAATAAATTTCAATGGTATATATGTTACAGATTTTTAGAAATTAATAATAGAGTAGTAGGAATGATATTCACTCTAAAAGAGAATCAAGTAACAAAACTTAATACATATTCACTGTTCAAACTTTTATTTTTGCTGTGATTTTTATGTCTTTAGAAATAACTAAAGAAAAAAAATTGTGTATCATTTCCTACAATAACCCTACACTTTCTTTAATATGACATCCCATACTAAAAATACTCAGTTTTACTTAAAAATGTTTTGTATAACAAAAAGGGGGAGGGTGGTTGTAAAAATAGACTTTAGCAAAAGTGAGTTTCAGAAATCTTAATCGGCACACATATTCACTGTTTTACAGTCCACCTTCACAGACAAATTTATGTTAATTTTCTCTGTGCATCATACACAGGTATATTAATGTCATTGATCAATGAGAAACCAGCTAAAGGTTGTGAAACATAATGCCTGTACTCTGCAATATTGAACCAAGACTGCCCGGAGAAAAGAGATGGATTATTTTTACATCAAGCTTAAATAAAGAAATGTGGAGCTCCTTCAGGTTGTCTGTGGTTGCAGTTTTATCAGCTTCTCAATGTCACCACAAAAACATGCTCTAACTCTCTGACCTTTAATAGCTAAAATAAGAATGAAAGTACAGTAATTCTTGAGCTAGGATTTCACCTAGCTTGACAAATACTGTGTGCTAAGGTTAGTCCTGTGACATAGAATAAGATACGAATATTTTATAATTGGTGATTTGAAAAAATTACATTGCTAAAGTGGCAATAATTCTAACATTCCTATTTTTCTAGGAGCACTAATATAAATTTACTACACTTTCTCTTTACAACCACATTGATTTTGATAAGTTTAAACTTAAATCCTGCAGTCAGACTATAATTTGATACCAGAAGTTATTTGATTACTCATTGGGCTTTTTCCATTATTCGATTCTTTAATTTACTTGGTACCATTTCCCAACAAAACAAACTCAAAATACTGAGAAGATATGTCTATATATGTGTTAGTAAAAATAACAAAATATACCAGCAAGGAACATCAGAGATAAAAACCCAAACCACACAAAAATTCAACCCAAACACAAAAAAGAACAAAAACAAAGCAAAAAAGGCCCCAAAAACTTCAACATCTATGGTTTCATTATTAATCATCGGTATTTTATGGGAAACAAAGAATTTTAACTTTTTCATTTGTAGTCCAGGTCAAGTATCATAGCACTGAGGAAATGTATCTTTTCAAGGAAATCCTATTAGTGTAATTTTTTACCTGGTTAACACTAAATACTGTGCCATAGTATCTAGATTCAAATCCAAATATTATTAAAAAGCCAAAATTACTTTAGTAGTCTGAGATTAATTAAATATCAAAATTCTCAGATACATGAGAATTTTTACCTAGTTTGGTTATTTATAATAGTGCTCCTAAAATTACCTTTTTTTAAACAAAAGTGCTAAAAGTACTGTGTTTTCCCCTGCTTAGACTAAAGGAAAGTATGCAATAATGTTATTGAGACATAAATATTTTCAATTTTGATTTCAATATCCCAGTAGATAATTGATGTTGTCTTTTGAAACTTAACATAAGTGCTTAGGGAACCTAATTGTAAGAGTTAACATTCTTTTCAGGAATAACTGACTTCTGTTGTATAAAATGTTTGCAATCTTCTATCCTGTGTTGATTTTTTTGCAAGATACTTCTTTTATATGTTCCCCAAAAAGACTCATTAAAATCCACTAGGATACTAGTCACAGAAAACAATTTAAAATACCTTTTATTTTTTCATCCTTATCTGGATATTTCTCAGATAGACTTTAAGAATTCAGATATTATAGACCTTTACAAATTGCTTGATTGAATTTACACATACAAGAGGAATCTGCCAAAGATCTTATATACACATTTCTGTTTTCCTTGGTGAAATGACTAAAATGACTCAGCTGTGCTAAAGATAGTATCTTTATTTATACCAACTCTAAACTATGTAAGGCCGTGGAGGTGAATAATTGACAGGTCAATAGGAAGAAAATAAAACCACTGGCAATTTTATGAAGTTTTTAAAATTACCTAAGTAAATTGTATAGCTATAGAGGAAATGACTGCAGGTTCATGAACACAAGCTTTAGCATTCCCTTGCATAAGCATTTCATAAGGAATATGGTAAATAGCTTTGCAGTGCAGTTCTCTATCCTCTGCTCTCTATGGACTGTCTCTTCCTGCTGACTTACCAATATTGATGGGGCAGCTTTCAGGTGTTACTGAAAGTAAGGGTGTTGTGCCACATCCAGGTGAATTAATTGTGTTAAATGTAAATTACAGAATCAGCAAATTTTAAGCCTATTACACTATACAGAGCTATCAATCTATTTATGTCTTTAAGACATCAGGGGGATTTTTAAAAAATTGATTATGTGGATAAACTGGTAACATTAGTATAGGCAACCATTTCCTCATTCATTTTGATTGACCATGAGCTGTAATCCTTTCAGGCTTTTTAGGCCTTCTTTTCAATGTTTTTTGTACACAGATTTGTTTGTTTAAAATTTTGCATAAGAAAGAAGAAATCAAAATATAAATTAAGTAATAAATTTAAGAAAATAAAATGCATGAGCCTTAAAAAACGAAACTGCACAAGGCTGTCATGGTATTTTAGAATGCTAATTCATAGATGTCACAACACAACTGAACATTCTCCAGCAGATTTCCACTTTGGTTCAGACTGTGAATTTTATATGACAGTAACCTGGAAAAATTTAACAGCAGGAAGATATTCTTCTGTTTTAGACAATCAAGATTGTATAGTTGTGATTCACAATCCATGGCTCAGAGTTGCCCAAATCACTTCTGAATCCACATAAAAATATCCCCAGCACACTGACACAGACTCCCAGCACCACATTACTCCCTGTGATGTGCTCAGCTCAGATAAGGAGCTATTACAAATAGTACGAAAAGTTTTAAAACCTAGAAGTCATCCACTAAATTTAATCCCAGACTGCAACTAAGTGCCATGATTCTCTAGCTCTAATTTGATGTAGGACGTGACATATGACATATACTTATCAGCAAATCTTTTCTTAAATTCACAAGGTGGGCTGGAATGGCACACAGATTTCATAAAAAGCAGGATTTTGTGTGCTATGCATTGAGTTTGTCCAAAATATTTCAGCCAAATAGCCAGAGTGGAACATTGAAAACAACTTTCACTAACAGTTTTCTGTTGCTCTGTTGGCTTTGTGGTTGATGTTATTTATTTTTTACTTTGTTAACACTTTTTACTTTGTTAACATTGGTCAAGCTGAAGCGTTGCACTCTACTTATAATCGAGCAGCAGCATTATACAAATACTACAAGACTGGACGATTAAATGTATTCTCTTTTTTAGATTGGTTTCCTAAAAGACTGTGCACAAGCTTGAATACAATACCCTCTGTCCATGTATACTTAGTATTTAGAGAGAATTTTTCTATCTTACTCAGTTATCATTAGATATTGAAAACATAGAAAAGTGTGATATATTGAACAATAGGTATGACAAAAGTTCACAGGTAAAAAATTACAGATGTAGTAGACTGTCTGCCAAATGATAATGTGTATAACTGATTCATGAGCTTTTCCTTTTTTTTTTTTTTGTATGTTATGTTTTCTAACAAGCAATGCTAAGCCTGTAGAAAAGCAAAAGATGGATGTTTGGGCTTGCACTCTAAAGAATCTAATGGTCCAGGTTAATAGCTTGAGCTACGTTTGTGAGAGAAAATTGAAGTCATTCTTTCACTTGGTTTTGATACAGACTGCAAAAGGGAAGGTATTCTAAACAATGAACAATCCAGTCCCCCAGTGCATCGCAATTTCAACTCAGAATTTCAACGTGACCTTAAATAAAGCCCACTATTCAGTCGTTGTAGAAAACTGTAATGATGTTGGTAAGAAGACATCAAAGACAGTTAAGCCTGCTTTGGTAATAATGAAAGGGAAGTATTGATACAACTTTTCAAAAGCCACATTCTTCAACAGACCTGGCTAAGAACTGACAGCAGCTGGAATTTAATCTGTTTCTTCTTTAGTGAAACAATACTTACAGGATGGGAAGTGTCAAGTGGAAGGGCAGAGCTCTGATTTTCTGAGATCTGCAATGTTGCTTTGGCAATTCATGAAATCCCTGTTCCTTTAGCACAGCATTAATCATTTCATCTTATTGGAGGTGACACTGTTTCCCAGACACTAGGAGTTTGAACTCCTCTGCCTCCTAAAAATACATCAATTTATCATCCTTTTAATTGTCTTCTCACTGAGTGACTCTGGCTAGTTAAGTATGGAGGCCAAATCTCATTTAGATAAAACATATACATGCGTTTGTGTGTGTGTGTACATACATGTAAAGTTCCATTCAATCTATTAGGCAAATCAATAAATAAAAAACCATTACCAAAAAATCCCTGTTAAAAAAATATTCCTACATAATATAAGAATTTCTGCAACTCTGACTTGGACCAATTACAAGTTTTTCTTATGCAGGCTATTTTGCCTTTGAAATGGCAAGCTGAGCTCAAACTTATATGGTTTAAACCCATTCTTCACTTTAACCTAAATTAAACTGTGGCCATGGAAAACAATTCCTTCTCTCTTTACTGAATCTAGTTGCATCTGTCTTGGTGTTTGACATGGATGTTTATTCTGCACTGTTTTGAAATACATTTAGAGTTGACACACAATTATTTATGTTTCCATTAGTGTTAATGAGAGCGTTTTGTGTAAATCTCACACACGAACAGAAAATATTTTTCTGAGTGTGCCTTCTGCAGAAAGGAAAGAAATTCTAACAGTTTTAGACCATTTTAGCTTACCTAAATTTTAGTTCTACAAAATCCTTTTCTGTATTAAAGGCAAAAAACCCCTAGAAATTTAGCTGAAAAGTGCAATAAAAAAAAAATTGTTACATTATTTTGTTTAGATTTATAGCTACAAAGGAAAGTACCCTTGAGCTCTAGACATCTTTTTATGTAACTTAAAAAGCAAAATTTTGTTTGTTCTTTGTTTATTGCTATTGTAGACAACAACCCTAAAGCAAAAGAAATAAAATGACTGTACACGAAGTTTTCCAACTTGTTCCCTTAACAAGAATCACTCATCTCTGTTTAGCATGAACTTCATTCCATAACTCTGGCTGATTTCACATACTTACCAACTGAGTCAGGTTGGAAGAGATCACAGTGGGTCATCAACCTCCCTGCTCAAGCAGGGTCACCCCAGAGCAAATTGCACAGGATTGTGTCTGGATGATTCCAGAACATCTCCTGTGAGGGAGACTCCACAACCTCTCTGGGCAATTTGTTCCAGTGCACAGTTATATGTACAGTAAAGAAGTTCTTCCTCACATCCATGTGGAACTGCCTATGCATCAGTTTCAACCCATTTCTTTCTACCTGAATCACTATTTAAATATTTATGCTCGTTGGAAGTAATTTAAATAATGTCATGGTTGTTTCAGCTCCATCAACAAAATCTAGAACAAAGCAAAAGAAAAGTGACATGAAAGGGAACTGTATTACACTGAATTCTTACCCTACCTATTTACCTTTCCATCACTGTAAATAAGTCAGAAAAGTGCTGCCCAGAACAGCCTTGGAGCTGTTGCTGCTGCTGGAGAGAGCTTGAGCCCTGCTTGCCAAAAGGGGTAGTCTGTGTATGCAAACCTGAGTGAGTTCAGGCACTGCAGCCCTCACTTTTGATCACATCCCCCACCGTGTTGCTGCTGTAGTTATAAGGGTCTGTTTTATCAAGAGAGAAACTGTTTTCCTGTATGTTTTATAAATTCTGGGGGAAAGAACACTGTTGTGTTTTCATAAGGCCTTTCTTCTGTCTCTGAGAAAACCTTCTGGTTCCTACATCCTTTTTCAGACAATGATAATGATATAAAAATGACTAATTGCATTGATTTAGATGTTTCTTCTTTTTAACAGAAAGTAATAAAAATTACTGAAAAGGAAACAAATTAATTTAAATTCTTCTAATAATTTTTTACCAGTACATTAGATTCAACTGCACTATTCCTAGAAATAAAATCCTACATATTTTGACTTATTTTTTTGTTTTAAAGGGAAAAATACATACCTACCTGTCAAAGAGGGTTTGTTTTTTTTACTATGCTGAAGAAAGGAAATGGTTAGAATGGCAAAATTTTGTCTTTTCCATACAATAAATTATTTCCTCCCCTCTCATCTAGCCTGCCTTCTTTATCTTTCAAAAAAAAAAAAAGAAAAAAAAAGATTATTTTTAGGATAAGTTAAAAAAAAATGATTGCTGTTAGGATAAGTTTGTCATGATTTCAATTCCCAATTTCAAGTCAAGAGAGCTGTTCCTTTTAAGCTCATGAGTATTTAACACATTAATTTCCCTAGTAAGACATTTTGACTACAAATCATAAGTGATCTGTAAACTGTATGTTGTATATTTCTTTCCATTGAAGTCCAAAAACACTTTTTGTACATGAGTGATTAAAAGAGATTTTTAATATTTAATGCATTTTGAGACTGTGTGGCATTCACACACTTAAAGTACTAGATGATATTTTATTCATTACACAGCTTAGCTAGGAGTACCGATAAATGTGTTTATTGAGTGCTTTAAAGCAGACAAACTGGTATTACTTGAAGACTTTCTGATCTGTCCTGTGTCTTAATAATGTGTAAATATGACTTTTTGGTCAATAGTTTGGGTTTATTAGGATGAATGGAAGCAGAGTTCCCTTAGTTATATTTCAACAAACTCACATTTTGCTTTTTTTTACCAGAGAGTGCCTTATGGTTATCCTTACATAAAGACAGAAAAATCTTTTTCATCCTGCTCTCAAACCAGGCCCTGACAGCCTGTTACCTGATATTATGGGTAACCTTATTAAGCTATTGGAAGTTACAGTTCTCTATCACTTTATTTTGGAAGGTTTAGGAGTTTTAGAATGTTTCCTTTTATTGCCTTATTTAAAGAGTTTTTCATCATATAAAACATGTAAGTTCAAATTTTTGTTCAGTTTTTACACATTGCAGAGAAAAATCCTCTAAAAGGGGTTACACAAGATGTCTGTTTTCAGTATCTCAAGTTTCTCAATAAATCCATGTAACGAATAATCACAATGAAATAGAATTATTTTATTCCATTTCTAAGAGCATTGTATTCTTCTGAATGATTATGGAATGGAATTGCACTTCTTAGTAAGGTAAACTCAGTAGTTTTTTGCAGGTGATTTTTCACTATTATATAATGATTATAGAAAATATGTACCAGCTGGGTTATGTTCTGACAAGTAGGGGTAGCATAGGACCAAATCCACTTAAATCAATCTAAATTACCATATTCTATGTTGATGTTCCTTCAATGAGGAAGCAGTGTTGAGTGGAACATATGTAAAAGGAAAGAGTTATTATTGGTATTTGTCCCATAACAATCCTCATTATACCTTCAGGAACAGAAAAAAAGTTGCCTGACTTTTTGAGGAACTCTTCCTTGAGCTTTTACATGAACTAGGAGGTAAGACTTATACAGTCTAAACTAAAATTTTGCCAGTTGTTACCCCTGTGTGTAGATCCTTGAATGAAATCTATAATTGTACCATCTTTACATCACCAAACACACTATCTCAAGGTCTGGAGCTTTATAATAATCCTAACATCTTCTATCTATACTTTAATCTTCCCAGGAGAAAAGAAGAGATATGGAACACTGAAAGGAAAAGCTGGATGTGATATGCTCCAAAACTGTGGAGCACCCAGAGGTACAAAAGGAAGTACAATAGCGATGGCAGAAGTGTTTATGTGTAAAAATACATCTATATGCACAAGTCAGATGAAATACAGATTTTTAGAAGGGAAAGGTATCTTGGTCATGTATATCAATCCTTTAAAGGGCGTGGCTGGTTATCCAGACTTACAGGAGTACCTGACCTCAATTTTGACTTTAATGTACCAAGAAGACTTACATAGAAAGTACTACAAAAGCTACAACTCTCTACCTTCTAATTTAATGACCACATATTTAATTTTCTTCTTATCAAATGACATTACAATATTATTAGCTTTTATTTTTAATCTAGCATAAAATAAGGACTGGTACCACAATCATGCTACACATGCCATAGAGTCAAAAATAAATTGGACATATAGCTAGGTAACCTCTACCCAAATTTATTAGTAAAAGAACAGAAACAAAGAAGTCTTTCAGAAGTGGCATAAAGCAAATAATCATACTTAACCAAAGCCTTTATCCAATGCTATTAAGCTACAATTACTTTTGTTTTAAATAAGCAGATAGGCCAAAATTTCCCAGATGTTGAAAGATGGTGAAGTTCTACTCAGGCTGTTTATAATATATGTGTCTGTCTCTTGATATGTATGAACTTATTGCATGTTTTTCCAAATTCCTTTCTGCTATTATAAATAATTTTGTTATTTCTAGCTAAAGGAAAAAGTAAAGGCCAATAATAACAAAGTGCTGAGCCTGTGAAATTAAAAACTAGTCGGTAGGGTTGTTCCTCAGCCTGTTATGATCTTTGTTCTTAAATTTAGCCAAACATCCTAAATCAATTTTATCAGATTTCTCAATGGATAATGTTCTTAATTCTTAGATGTACTGATAGAGTGTACATCTGTTCTCAGCTGTTCCTGATTTGTGGCAGCCGCTTCTTTGAGTGTTGGTTCTGGTGTATTCCGATTTTGTCCCTTTCAGTCAGGTAGAAACTGTCATGAGTAATTTCCACAGGAGGAAAGGAGAAATTAGGGAGATCATTGCAGATGTGTCTTGATGATCATATATATATGCACTGCACTGCAGCAAAGATATATGTCTTTCTTGTAATATATATCAAGTTGAAGAATAATATTTGTTTAATGAAAATTTTTACAAGTGTTTGGATATTTATTTTGATACATTTTGAGAATCAGAACTGAGAAAGTATAACTGGTCAGAGAACACATACACACAAATGCCATGCAAGTACGATGCTTAGTACAGGTTTTTTTGCACCCCAGTTCTGCACAAGAAAGGTATTTATAGTTTATGCAAAATAAAAAATTTAAAATGCACTTATCCAGTATTCAAAAGCAGTGATAACTATCTGTCATGTTCTAGGATGCAGAAATGCTTGTTTTTGTGTTGTTTTAGACTAAAGACTTCTAAAACAGACATACAATATCTGCCTTTCATGAGTTACTTTGAATTTTCCTTTCTTTGCTTACTAAACATAAGGATTAATGTTTTCTTTATTAAAAAGTTTTCTATTCCCCATGGTTTTGAGACCTTTTTTGGGGGATTTCTTTCCCCTGAAAAATCATAAAATCATTCAGAAGAAATTTCTAAGTATAACATGAAGCCATCAGGCTTTTCTGATTTTTATTTTTCTTTAAACTGCTGCTGTGGCTTCAATGCTCACCACTGTGTTTTGACACCAGATTGTTCTAGGATAAGTCAATGAAACAATTATACATTTATTCCAGATATTTAGAGGGCTTCTTTAATAATTCCTTTAATAATTTCTCTAATAATTAATAAGAAAGTTAGAAGTCAAGGGAAGATTAAACTTCTCACAATACAGCTTAATGTGCTTAAAGGGCAGACATCTTAATGTCTAGTTTTATTGTCAGTATGGATTTAGTAAAGAAATGGCAGTCACTGAAGTAGAAAAATCATTCAATTGTAAACCAAGAATCAGAAATTTGAATAAGTAAATAATGTGTATTTTAGCTTAAGTAAAGAAGGAATACAGGAGAATAATAAAAATAACTAAGAGTAGTAAATATAGGAATACCACTTAATACCTATTTACCTTCAAAGCAGAAGAAAGCAGCCTCTAGGTAGCCATGTGGAAGTCCCATCAGGAAAGAAAGCCAGAAAGGGAAGTTGTCATGATCACATTTCTACCTGTATCTTTCTCCTTTGACCATCATACATATCAACTCAAAACGCAGAAGCAGCAATCTATACGTGGTTCACGTGGCTTAGGTGCACCAAAGTGGCCTAATGCTGGCTTTGACATATTTTGAATATCTCCAGATTATGATCTCACAACCTTCATGAACCCTTGCTCTGTATATACATTTCTATGTGAAGGTGTAGTGGGTTGACCCTGGTTGGATGCCAGACACTCACCAAAGCTTCTCCATCACTCCCATACACAACTGGATAGAGGAGAGAGTATAGTGAAGGGTTCCTGGGTTGAGGAAAGGACAGAGAGAGATCATTCATCAAATACCCTTACAGGCAAAACCAGCTCAACTTAGAGATATGAAGTGAATTTATTACAAATAAAATCAGAGCACGAGAATGAGAAAAACACCTTCCTCATATCCCTCCTTCCTTTCCAGCTCTACCTCCTATCCTTCAGTGGTGCAGGGAGATGGGGAATGGGAGTTATGGTCTACTAATTACAGGTTGTTCCTGCCACTGCTTGGGGAGAGGGGTCCTTCCCCTGGTTTAGCATGGAATTTCTCCCATGGGAGGCAGTTCTCTATGGTCTTCTCCAATATTAGCCCATCCCACAGGCAACATTTTTCCACAAACTGCTGCAAACTGAGTCACTCTTTTAGAAGATACAGTCCTCTACACACAACCTGCTCCATCATGGGTCCCTCACAAGGTAAAAAGTCCTAAGAGGAAACCTGCTTTAGCGTAGGCTCCTCTCTCCATGGATCTGCAGGTCCTTGCATGGATCCTGTTCCATGGGCTTCCAGTGTGTTCACAAACTCCTCTCAGGCATCCATCTGGTTGGATGGGCTACAGGTGGATCTCTGCATCCCCATGGATCTCCATGGGCTGGAGAGGGACACCCTGCTTGACCATGGTCTTCATCATGGTCTGCCAGGGAATCTCAGCTCTGGTGCCTGGAGCATCTCCTTCACCACCTTCTCCACTGACCTTGGTGTCTGAAGAGTTGTTCTTCTCACATATTCTCACCCTGCTTCTCTGTGGCTGCAATTACGTCTGCACAATAACTTTTTTCTTCTTAAATCTATTATCACAGAGGTATTACCATACTTTCTGATTGGCCCAGCCTTGCAAGAGGCAAATTTGTCTTGGAGTTGGGTTGCATTGGAGGGAGCTTCTGGAATCTTCTCACCAAAGCCACCCTGTAGCCCTCCTGCTAACAAACCTGGTCATGCAAAGTTAATACATAAGAGAATCTTCGAGAAGCTGGACACAGTTCAGGATCTCCTTGTATGATCTCCCTCAGCATAGAAAACCAACCTAATATCAGAATTCATGCATCAGGTAAGCCTGAAGGACTTGTTTATGCTTAGCTTTGGCCATTAGCCATTGTAACTTATAGTTCAACCTTGCCTATGCACGGGAATTTAAGAAAAATTAAAAGACATTTCAGATTTCTAAAATTGTTGGGCATGGATTTTCTCTTCATGGACTACATGTCTGATTTAATAGAAAAGTCTTTTATCAAATGACTGGATCCTTAACACAGCTCACCGTCACTGTTCAAGTCCTGGTGACAACATAAGCACAAATTTTCTGTAGAACTTCTTGCCCATATCATATAGAACATCTTTTTCTGATAAAGGTGGATTTTTCTGATTTCTTTCTCAGACAGAAAAGTGTAGAACCTACTTTTCCCTTTAAGCATCACTACAGGTAGCATCCAGAGTAAGAAGATAAGTGGAAAGAGTAGTTTGGCAGAAGTAACATTAAGAGAGAAGTCAGGGGAGATCTTTCATGTGCACTACCTTGGATTGCTTAGTGTGCATTATATTGCCATTTCCTGATACCATATTTATATAAAAAAATCTGCACACTTTCAAAATGTTTAGCTTCATGGACATGTTTTCTTAGCAATAACACAGTTTAAAATTTCCCCAAATTTTTTTTCATGTTCTTAAAAACTGACATAAACAGATTTTTGTTATGCTGCAGAGATTTTTGTCCAATATCAAGGAAGTTGCTAGCAGCTTCTACCTATGACTGGGCATAGATTTAAAAACATATTTATTTCATCTTCTTGAGACATATATATTTGTGTATGATTTTTGGCTTTGAAAGCATCTTAATTATAACATATATGTACACATCTAATACACAAATTTGAGGGACACTGATATGTAATGTGTCAATGTCTATCTCTCATAATGTGAATAATCTCAAATAGTCATTTCAGAGCTAAATCTTCTACTGCTGTCATTCCTTCTACTACCTAAATATTAAAAACAACATGGTAATTTCTATGGTTTCCCCACTAGATCAGATGCCAGATTGCTTCAGATAATCCCAGTAAGTAACATTTTTATCCCTAGAACAGAAAAAGATCTGAGGAAAAGCTCTTACAAAATTTTCTGCTTTTTTCTAAGGGATTTCTAAAACTTCCAGCTACTAGGCAGATGATATGGGTTAGACATTTGCAGTAAATGGAGTAAAATCCTGACAGAACAGATGCATCAGTTTTTCCACAGTGATAGCACTACTTGAGTGGCACATGACAACATTCAAATGAAAGACATACCTATAAAAAGACAAAAAAAAATGCTGGAAAAACCAGTTCCAATAAGATGGAGCTTCTTGGATGTTTCTTCTTTATTTTACCTGCAAACTAGTAATTTCTATTTTCTTTTCATACAAATAATAAGATGGGATGATCCTATGATTTTTTTTTCTGAAAGAAATGTTTCTTCTTTGTGTAAAACAGGCATCCTTAAATGAATATTCACCAGACATGACACCTGTTCTTTATTGTTCTCATAAGACTGAGCAATCAAATGGTCAATTATTGACAGAAAAATGTTCTCAATATGCATTCAAGACACTTGAACTAGACACAATATCACTAGATTCATTATCATTAGATACAAGATCTCTTGAAGTCCAAAGATTTTTCTGCAAGTTTGAACACCTAGAAACTCATAATTTTGCTGGATGTTTTGCCTGGCAGTTTAACAAAGAATCTTAAGAACTCTTATAAGTTCTTATGAGAATTTGTCACTATTCTTTTAATTATATATCTATATCTTTTTCATGAAAATAGATGTGCAGTTTTTCAGGTTTCAAAAATTTCAGGGGAAGGGGAGAAGCATAATATTGAAGACTGAAATACTATCCAGAAGGATGCATAGCAAAGATTGCTCCCACTACTGGGAAGAATGATTCAGAGTCAGCTCAGAGTCATAGTTCTTAGTCATACCTAGGCAGTCCATAACACCCTAAGGAATAATCCTAGAAAATTCAGTCAGAAGAGAAAAAAAGAAAAAAAGATAGAAAGAAAAAACAATAAGGTAACCAAAGGAAAAAAAAATTATAAAGGGACTGTTTTCACCTATATACGTAATATTCCATGTTTATTTCCAATTTTTTCCTGTTTTCTATAGCTCTTTTTCTTTTTGTTTTTCTCCAAATGCACCTTGTCTCTTCTGCCAGCATGCATTTACTCTAATCTCTTTCATTAAAACATGACCCCCATTCTTTATGCGGGCTTCCTTGCTTTTTCTGCCTTCTTTTGACTTTCCTTTTCTGTTTCCTTTTCTTTCTTTCTCTGCTTAATCTTTAGCCAACCACCTTACAAGCCACCCAACTGTGTATATTCCTCACTTTGAATTCACTGTAGCTGGAATACTTCCCAGAAACAGTGGGTGTATAGATGTGTTTATAGAAAGGAAAGGAGTGAATGAGCTTGGTATGTTTTAGAAGAAATGCCAATTCTTTTTCCATTATTTTAGTGTCCTGTATCAGAGACAATAATAATCAGCTCTCTTTAACAAATGGGAAGCCATAGGTTACTGAGATCTCCAGCATGAAAATAAAGTGTGTAACTGATCTTTCTTTCACTTTTAGGTAATAATTACTTTGCACACCACAGAAGCTTAAGATCAACTTATCGTGCAATGAGATTATTCATAACTTCTTGCTTGCCTCTTTGTTGCCTGAAACATGCTCATTCACATCTATCAATTTATATTTTAAAATGGTGAACTCAAAAAGAAAAATAAGAATCGGTCTGTAGGTGTTTAAAAAGGAAAAAATCTGTGGATTTTGCCTCCCACTCAACTGTGTAAGAGCAAACTACCTCCTTAAAAGTTTGGTCTGCTCAAACCTGAACGTCTGTTCTCCCTCACATTTGGTCTGACCATGCAAGTAACAATAAAACTGAGGAAGGGTAATTGTCTGCTTTCTGTGACATGATCTAGGGAATAAGGCCAGCCATCAAATACCCTCATTTATCCAAATATTGGAGACATTTGCAATTCTCCTTGTAAATTATGATAAAGTAGATGCTGACAGAGCAACATGGGAAGGGATCTCTTATCATTTAGGAGATATTTTATGTGTTGTATGAAATTTGATCAGCAATTCCAGTTCCATAGTGAATTCCATTTTCAAATAATAATTATATTTCTTAAAACAGATTCATTTGTGCTAGTAGCTGGAAGGCAATTAATTCTAAGATAAAAACAGTCAATGGGGATTTTTCTTATACTGAGAAAATTGCAGATTTAAAAATGCTACCTGCGATCCAGTCATTAAGCTGTGTGTGCTTCTGCATGTGTAAGGTTGGTTTTCCTTTGCTACTCTTTCCATGTTAATGTGTGGAATTTGTTTACAATTTTTGATTTGAAAAATATTACAATATAAGATCACTGTAAGAGAAAGCTACAGATTTCAAATATTTGTAGCAAGCTTTTTTCCATAAGCATTACATTGTTGCAAAGAAATAGTAGGTGTAATATGAATTACATGACATAAATATAAACTCATGAAAAGAAGCATCATAATCTCAGAAATACTTTTTTATCTAAGTAAATGAATAATCTTGGCTGTTAACAGTAACACCTTCCATTTATTACCCTTGAAAAACTAGTCTAGTAGCAAGGCTGTTCAATGTGATGCATATTTAACCTCATTAAATCACCATCTAAGAGATATAGTCAAAAAAACCCAAAGTTTACTGAAAAATATTGAAATGACTGTAAACCGCATAATTTTCTAATTTCCCAGTGTATACATATAAGTAATTTATGCATTCATTCACTGAAATTGGTGTTTAATTGCAACACTTCCTTAATTATTAGTACATACACACACATATTTAGAGGGAAAAGGCAATGAATTTCTATAACAAGTGTTTATAAAAGACTGGTAGTTTTTTGCCTGTTTGCTCGTTCTCCAGATGAATTCAAGTTCAGGTTCAGTTGTAACTAGAGCCTTCCTGGCTTAGATCAAGAGCCATTCAATATCAGAGTTCATCCCCACTATTTTTAACAGAGACAAAAGGAAATACATTTGTGATATTGGTACCAGCTCAGTTTGTATCAAAAACATTTCTGTAACTAGCACTTATAATGAGAAAATTAGATTCATTCATTTGTATCATTTCATAGGAGAAAGTGGTGGTAAAGAGAGCAAATATCAGAAGTCATATATTTTGAGCCTGCTCTATTATCATAAGACCGAAACTCAAATAACAGAATGGCTGTTTAAGGGATTGGAGTGCACCTTAAATATTAAAACAATAGTATTTACTAGATTAGAGGGTCAGAAATCACGTGCTGAATAATAAAAAAATAATATAAGTGTAAAAGGAAACCACACAACCAATAAAAAACAGGAAAAAAAGGAAAATGAACACTCATGGTTCATGTAAGCATGAGAATTAGTAAATTAAATAAAAAGGTATCAGGAATTATTAATATTAACGCTTTAATGAATATATTTTTTGCAGTAGGACTAGAAATGGATGTTTATGGCAATAGTTTTATATTCTTTTTCCTAAGTGTATTACAAATTTCTAAAATTTGTTAGTTTCACTAACATTACATAATTCAAGATTACCTCCTTTATATTGAATCTTTGGAGTGAGAAAACCTGAAAATGCCAATTCAACACTCCCTAGAATTGCTGGCATGGACAAGATAACTGGAGCCAATTGGTACAGCTCATGCCTTGGTATTTTTGAATCTTTCAGTGCTTTAGTTTAGTTTTTATCTCTCCTCAACAGCAGCCCTTGCAAATGAATATATAAATAGTCCATTTTTCTTTAGCTGGCTGTCAGAAAAAGATGAGTATTATTTTGAACAAGTCTTTTGAGATGAGAAGATTTTAAATCAGTTTGTTTTCTGTATCAGTAAGAATCAGAATAATTTTGTTCTGTACTGTCACGGTTGACCATTTTCCATTTGACATTTCATGTTGACAACTTCTCTTCGATTTGTAAATTTCTGAGAATAACAGCTAAAGCAAATATCTTGCAGGCTTGCCTTCTAAATTATTTTCCATGATTTTCCACACTTTCCACTCAAATCCTTTTGACCCTGATGCTGATTTTGAGTTTTCCAGATGACAGTTCAGCCTGTTTGAAGATCTCTGTAGAAGATCTCAAGTACTAAAACATTTTGAAATTGCCAATTTGTCAGACTGCAGAGCAGCTGTTGGTTCCTGTCAGCTGCCAGAATCTATATCACTTTATATTCACTCACCTGGAAATCTTGCCATGGTGTTGGCAGGCATCCTACAGTTCTAAACCCTTTTCCAACAGGCTGTAAATTTAGTGTAATCTACTAGATCAATCTATCATGGTTTCCTAGTATTTATTTCTATGTACTTCTGTAGCATATCTAATGTTTTTACCATAGAGCAAGCACTTGCCCCTCATTTCTTCATGTCACTGGTTACTAGCTTCAAAGACAACAAGAACTGAACTGAATTCAGAGGAACATCTTCTGTCGCTTTCAATTTTTTCATTTTGCCATTTTCTCTTCTATTTTATTGGTCTTCTGTATTTTTCTTCCTTTCTGGCAAATCTGCTGGTCGTTTGGTGACCTTTAGCCTCAGAAGCAAATCATGCCGTTTTCACAATGACTTTTCCGTTGCTTGTTTTACAGGGTACAGCTGAATGTGATGAATATCATCTTATGAAGTTCAACAAATGTTCCAAACACTTAGACATATGTTATTCCCATTGCAATAGTCTTCAGAATAATTTACCATACACAATGAAGTAGGTATTTATTTTGAGTATCAATCTATAAGCTGGTCACAGATTTTGCCCTTGAGAAGCAATCCTGTTTCTTCAGAGTCCATTCAGTTTCACACTGTGTATGTCAGCTGCAGCTTCAGCAACACACAGCCAAATTCAGATACAGATTCAGACAGGTGCAGTGTTGGCATCTCTATATCAAAGAGGGCTTGATCCAATTGCCCACATTTCTAGAACTAATTCTGCTGCCCTGCTCTATCCTGACCATTAACTGTTAGTTGAGGAAAATTGTCTGTCAAATTACTTGTCCTGTAAAAATCACAAATATCACTGTGACCCAGTGCTAAAAATTTTGACAGCAAAACCTCAGGACATGTTACCAATACATCTGATGGAAAGATGAAGAAGAAAAAAAAACCAATGAATACTATACGACTGGGAAATTATTATAGTGCCAGAACCTTTGGAATTAAAAGTTTATTTTTTTAGTTTGGTTTTGTTTGGGGTTTTCTGTTTGTTTTATGAGAGTTCATATCATGTGATTTTAATGCTATAGTGAAAGCAGTTCTCAAAAACTAAAACAGAATGGACAGACTCAAATCAGTCTCCTACCACTCTTACCTCAGAAAAACAAGGAGCATCGATTTTTAGAGGCATTCCAGTGCTATATGTTAAGTAGAACGAATGCTCAGCCTCATGGGCAGTGACCAGCTTATACAAAAGGAGCTTAGAACAGATCAAACTATGTATGTGTCCAACTTATGTGTCTAGATTCCAAGAAATCCTCTGGCTTGAGTGTGGTGCTCAAAGCCCTTTCTGCTTATCCCCCCATTCTGTGCTTCACACTTCTAGAAAGCATAAACATGCCTATGCATGCCCAATCATTATTTCCTGAGCTCTACAGGCTGTATCAGGTACTCCTAGTTCTCTGGTTTTCCTAGGTTGCCTGAGGCTGCAGGAAAGAGAGACTTGAAAATGTACAGAAACTAAACATTACATGCTTCAGAGAGGAAAAACAGCATTCTGAATGATACATAACAATTTTTGGAGGTCAGATGTCAGATGGTTTCTTTGCGGAGTTCCTTCCTGTGTAGACAGACATTACCAGCATAATAAAACATGTAAATCTTCTCCAAGGCCTCAGAATACAGTTAAACAAATGTAGGTGCTGCCTATTCTCCATGCTAGACCTTTATCTGGGAAGGAATTCCACTATGGAGAGGAAAGTACTGGCTGATTTTTGCTTACAGCCTCATAACAGAATGACATCTTTATAATCTGGGTGCTGACCAAACAACAAACGACTGACTGGAAAGGCTTTTTTTGTCTTAAAACCATGGAGAGGTGGCAATATAGATATTCAATAAAAGAAACCAAACAAACATTGGACACCAAAAATATATTTATTCAAGACTAAAGACATCATTAAAACAGATGTCAAGCAAAACTGCACAAGTAAGAAAGATTTTTTAATAATTCCTCTTCTTTACAATTATTAACTTATTTCAGGAAAAAAAAACAACAAAAACAATGGTGAAGCTCTCCTATTAAACACTCGTATTCATAGTATTAATGTGGCTATTCATGAAGTGGAGGTGTGAGAATAGAGCCTGTGTTTTTGAATTTTTTTATGAAAAGCAACTTTGTCTTTTTACATATGTTTTGGACTTCTTTAGAAGAGCAATAGGTAGATGTTCACTGCAGATTGATTTCAGAATTTTGTAAAGGAAAAAGAAACCAGACAGAGAGAGTGTCAACACTCTTGGCTCAAACTTGGAGAAAATGGGATTTCTCAGTGTAAATAGATGACTTACTGACTTTTCTCAAAAGAGGTTTTGGAAGAATTTGTTTTCATTTATTTTTTTCCTACACCAAGAAAATTTCTTAGATATTTTTCCCCTTCCAATTGTTTCCCTTACATTCTATGTATCATTTCAGTAGATTTCAGATCTATATATTTGAATTTAGCCTTCCTCTTGTGCTTGATCCAGGAGGGAAATAAATTCCATTTATTGGAAGAAACACTATCTTTTAAACATATGGTGGGTCACACAAAATATAGTGCTCTAGAAGAAGCTACTTATTCAGGAACAGACGTTTTTCCCAAGGAAAATGAATAACTTTATCAGTCAATAGAAGAATTTTTTGGTTGTTTTCAGATTTTTTGCTGACTAAAATCTCCTATAGGACCTTTAAAGGCCCAGCAAGATCTAGTACTTCAAATATTTTTATAACAAGTTTCCTATCCATTTTAAAATGAAATACGGTTAGAATAAGGTTTCATGGAACCATGGTGATTCAATGTCTTTTCTAAAGTAACATTTAAGACTGTGAGGAGAAGCAGAGATTCAGGAAGCAATGCTAAGGAGCACTGAGTCAAGTGTTACACCTCCACAGTAGGCTTGAACAGCCTAGCTGCTTCAAGTTCAGGTGAACAAGATCTGATCACCTACAATCCACTGTAAATTCAAATCCTGCTAATTTCTAAGCCTCAATCCTCTCTCTTTCTCTCTCTCTAGACATTTTCAGACATCTCTGCTCAGAAGTACTAGACATGAATAAACCCTTTACACTGTACTTTTATAGAGATTTCTATGCTTTGACTGTGTTGTGGTTTTGGATGCCAACTCTGAACTAAAATTCATGAAATATTATTATTTTAATAACAGAGTTAGGTGTTGCATAGGATAGGTTATTTAGAAACAGAAGTCAGCATAGTGAAAATACTCTCCACTGGTGATTTATTTCCTTCTTGCTTCTAAAGGGAACGAGACATGTCTTTAAAATGAAATCCACCTCCAGATTTAGCTAGAACTAGCAAAGCTATAATCAGACAAATGATGGTCAGGACCTCCTGCTTTGACCCAGTAGTCTTTCATCATTTTCATATTTAGAAATTTAATCATTAAACAATAATTTAAATTTCAGTATAGCAAAATATTGATTGTAGATGAGGAAGCCCTGAAGAATAAGTTACCACTTGGTTGAGTTGTTGAATTTTTGTTGGAAGAATTTTGAACTCAAGCCAACTTCTTTAAGAAAGCCAAGAAATATTGAAAAGAGTTAAATTTAAACAAATATTTACTTGTGTCAATGGGTAAAAATCATTACTCTGATTATGCATATGAAAAATCTGATTTGAATCAGGCTTCAGAAAAGTGATACATGTATTATGAAATAGTTTAAATAACTTACACAGTGCATATTTATCTCTCATCAGCAAAATATCAGATCAAAATTACTTGCAGATGGATTTATATTCAGGTTATTATAGATTTTTTAAACCAGAGTAGGTCCCAAGACTAGTACTAATTTTATTTTCTCATCTATAGCACTGAGATCCTGATACATATTTTGTAATAAAAATGAGTCATGCTGATGGAAAGTATGATATAAATATATATTATAGTTTAGTTGCTGAGCTTTATAAGTTATTTACTCAGAAAAATATAATACTGGAAATTAATATTATATACAAATATATTATTATGCAGGAAAAAAAATTCTCAGGTAAGTTATTGACAAATCTGGAATTTGGTCTGGTATCATAGCTGTTTGAGAAGAAGACACTTAGAAACTGAAGCAACCTCTATTTGACCCAGTTACAGAGAGAAAGAAGAACATCTCAGCCCCTATAAGTAAACTTAAGAGCACATATTAGAAGTTGATATTGAAAATTTGCATAATTTCACCAAAAAGCCTGAAAATCCAGAGGTATGAGATCGAAATATGTGAGCATCTCACTTTCTACTTAATGTCTATCAATCTGTGGCTACGTGCCTGTAACACTCAGAAGGTGGAATCTTTAAAACTAGAGCATGTGCATTATTTCTTTAAACTTATTATGAAATCATTGTTTGGCTAGTAGCATTATGCATTCCAACTAAATCCTAACATAAAAGTTTCTATTTATTGACCTAATTCTGCCTGTGAGGGTTTATTTTGTTTTATATTTGGAAGAGATACAGGGAAAATTTCTGTATTTAATATTTTCAATTACTTGAATTGTTTAAGTCTGGCTATCAGGACAGAAAATGAGGGAAGGTGAAGTGTGAAAAATTGCCATCTTTCACAGCTTTAAAATGTTGGCTCTGTTGTCTGGCATAATTAAGTCAACAGTCTGCTGGTCTGCTTCCAGGCTCTTTGACAACTGTTCTCTCACTGCCATCAGTAAATTAATAGGACTGTGCTTTTCCCAAGGGGCAGAATGAGAATTTTCTTGTCCTTTGGTCTGCTGCTGGTGAAGTGGTGATGGGCGGCAGTGCTCAGTGGGTAGGAGCTGTCAGGTCATTTGCTCTATTATAGTTGGGCCATTCACACTATTATAGTTAGATGTGATAACACTTACTCCCGTTATCATCAGAGGTTTATTGTATCCCAACTGTTAGCGTGGTCTCTAAGGTAATAGACCACAGCTGTGAAGTGAATTCTTTTGTCACAAAGCAAGAAGGGAAAAGAGTCTTTTTAGGCATTTGCAAGTTGTTGGGAGTGTTAGAGATGCTTAATATTCACTAGGATTTTATACAGGCTTGTAAGTTTTGATAAAATCCTTTATTTTAGTTTTATCTCAGCAGTTTTTCCCTAGAAGCCTGAGGTTTCTTTGATGGGTTTCTTTGTGGGGGCTTTTTTTGTTTATTCCTGTTTTTTTATTTATTTTAGTTTTGGGCAGATTTTTTTGTGGTTATTGATTTTGGGTCTTTGGTTTGGATTTGTTTTTTGGGATTTATTTTGTTGTTTGATTTTGAAGGGGTTTTTTGTTTTGATTTTGATTTTTAGGGATTTACTGTTGGTTGGCTCATTGGTTTTCTTTGTTTGGTTTGGGGATTTTTAGTTGGGTTTTTTCCTCAGCTTTAGGTTTACATTAATACAGGTGATACCAGCTTTCATCTGATTTTATTGAACTCAGTTATACAAACACTAACTTTTGAGTGATCAATTCACTGGAAAACTATAGAAGAGAATAAATTTAGAGGGTTTTTTGCAAGTGCAACAGTGTCCACAGGAGTCCATAAGTCCTGGCCTTATCCTCCGCTAGGAAAAGGACCTTCTGTAACTAACATGGTTGGGGTCAAGATTAGTGCTTTTGTTGTCCAAGGTTTTATTAGATTGAAGTGAGCACATCCAAGTAGAAGAAGAATGCTACCTACCTAGAGAGAAACCTGGCAGAAAAATTGGAGAGAGTACAGATTGTACTGGAAGTAGTACCACCGAACTGGATAAAAGCCCTTGCCCAGCTACATGGGGCAGAACACAAGACATTGAAGAGTTTTATAGTTAGAGCAAACAAACACTGAAAAGTGATTTGAAAGCCTCACAAAACCCTTGATCCATGCAGGAGTATTTTTCATTTAAGGAGAAACAAATTATTAGGTGAAACCATGGCCAATTTTTTTGTTGCAATTTTTATTTTAAAAGGTGAGTACTTCAACAACTAACAGTGGACTAATTGGGAGCTAATTGCTTTTTATACAGTGGCAATCAGATCAGAGCTAGGAATGTGAGAGAAATAGCAATAAACAGGGCAAAGAAACGAAGGAAAAGAAATATTAATTTCCTAAATGTTACTGTTAGCAGTGGATGTTAGCAATGTCAGCTCTTCTTTATGGTTTGTGCGTGCAGGACTTTGTTCACCACCTGGAATAACACTAGTAACAGTACAATTCACTAGTAAGATTTATATTGTTCCAATACTGTATAAAGAAGAAAGCAGAAGAAAAAGGAACAAAAGTATGTCACTTAGAGAGAAATAGTTTCAAATTATGCACAATTTCTGTAACATTTTGCATATTTGCCACTGATTACTTTCCAATAATAATACTTTCTAAAAATATTAATGGGGAAAACAAAATGCTTCATATTTACCAAAGCATAATTTGATATATATGCCCAACTAAACAAGAAAATAAAAGCACGAACCATATTAATTGGTCAATTTGTCTCACTTGGGCTTTCATTTAATGGTTTTCCCTTGTTGCATGCAAGTGTGATCTTGTGCCATGACAGCCAGCATAATCAAGTCTCTAAATTTTTTATTCACATTAATTAGTTTTTGAGCAGCATTTATAGTTCTTGGTGCTTACTGATTTGTAGAAGAATTTTGGATATATTAAGTTTTGCCTATAGAAATGAGGGCAAGCATGAGCATAGAGATAGTTAAAGTTCTATGCGCACTTCCTCAAGTTTCCATTTGTTATCATTGATTTCTCTGGCCATTTTCCACCAGCTCCGCTCTACCATTTCAAAACTAGAAAATAGAGCCATTTCAGTAAACAATCTGGAAAGTAAATTTACAATTTCAGCTGAAAATGACCTCCAGATTTATTCTACAATTCATCTCTTCTTCTAAGTACAAGTGTACTGATATGCCACTCTTCTAGTTATGCTTCTCTGTTGAGGTTGACTAAAACATTTGTTTCTTATGAGATTTCTTCAAAGGTATATTTGCTGGCAAAAAAAATCTGCTTTTTCCTTCAAAACATTTCCTCCTTTCCTTCTGTAGACCCACAGACCAATAATAACAACAATGATGCTTATGAAATAGCAAGTTTAGAATGACTCAATTAATTGTGTCTTTGGCTTATGAAATGACAGTTTCATAATTGAGACCAATTTGAATGAGGCACAAAAAAGCCTAAGGTGCAGACTACTAAACTCCAAGTAGAGTCACTTTGATCACCCTGAAGTTTGTTTTTTGGTTTGTTTGTTTTTTTCTAGTTGTATGCACTTTAAGACCAAAAAAAGAAGTCTATCTGCTTCCTATATTCTTAGAAATGTCAGCTGATCCCTGGTAGTCCTCTGGAGTACCAGATTTGAAACTTTTGACCCTTATTTTGACTAATCAGAAAAAAGAGTTTATGACATATGGGGGAAGGTCTAAAAGGGCAAAACACAGGGAGGGTTCACTGCTCAGCTGTAAATAACATTCACTATGGACAAAAAGAAAAAAAAGGGTAAAATAAACTAATGTAGATGTTACAGATTGTTACTATTTAAAACTATCCCCTTCTTCATGGATAAGATCTGCTCTCTGGGAGCATCCAGAGAACATTACATATTTCTAGAAGGGTGTGTACACCTGGGATGTTCTCCTGTCCAAGTCCCCTTTCAGACACACACGTAAGACTTCTGTTAGATGAAAGATGAAGACTCACTAGACTAGGGTAAGAGTGCAAACAGACACTGTTATCAAAGGGTCAAATTTTGTGTCACCAAATTTTTTTTTTATTTTCAAATGCAGCATACTAGGGTTTGACAATTGATGTGGACCTTTAATTATCATATAGAGTATTAGGAGTTCATTATATAATCAAGAAAAATAATGGTCCTTGTTCCAAAGAACTAATGAGCTATATATGTCAATATCATTTGACTAAATTGTCATTAAGTGGGAAATAACTCCAAGTAAGACACTGTACCAACTGGAAGTGAGGTTTTTAAAAGTAACAGCCAACCATAAGGACTGTAAAAGAGAAAATTCTCATTTCAAACAACTATATAATCTGGAGTAAGAAAGGGATAAATTCATGCCCATGTTTTACATGATTTTTTTAATCTTGCTGCCTGTTTTTGTTTAATAGTATATTAAGTCATAGATTTTGTTTTTTATAACTTGCCTAAATGGAACAAGCTAATACCATGTGGTTTAGATTTATAGTCGTTAAGGATTTCACTAAGAATCTACCATATTACTATCTTGTTTCTGAAATACATATTGAAATTTTTCTTTCTGTCCAAAAATATTAGATATATGTCGGTCTTTTCTTAGTATTCTTATAAATTTCAAAGGTTATGGTGCACCTTTATATATGTTTTTTGCAAACATAATTATGAGTCTTAATAACAAACTTGTTGAAATGAGAGAGCTTCTTGCAAAGTATTAAGTCACCTTTGGAAATTCTTTCTGTTCAGTCAATGCTAATTCTGGTTTTAATCTCTCTTCTAATCTTTTGAATTACTAGTACTATTCTTTGCAAATTAGTTTCCTTTTTGATGTACATCTTTTTAATAAGAATTTGTTATTACTGCTGATTTTCATGCAACTTCTCTCTTTTAGACTTTCAGTGTGCCTAAAATTTCAGGCAAAAAGCTGAATATTTTGGAGACCCATGCTCATAATATGAAAATAAAATGTAAGATATTTATTCCAGAAGAGTATTTTCTGAGAGATAAAAGGCCATGTTATCATTGCTGCCTTCTTATTCCTTAAAAAGTTCAGATTCAAGAATGCATTTAGGAGTGAGTATAGACTAAATACTTGCAGCTCTTCAGGACCAGGAAGGAGCTTGTTTTTACTCTGTCTATCTGAGGCATGATTTTTAAGAGACAGCTAGATCATGAATGCATCTCAAAAGGTTACTTCAAGATGGGGAATCACAGACCAAGAGCCGGCTTAGCAGATTATTCTTGTTCCCTGGTTTTCCTCAAAGTTCTATGTCAAGCTAACTGCTGTGCAGGTGATTTGAGTGTACAGTGTATCACAAGACTAAAGATATGGCTATAACTGAATACTGAGCACAGTAGATCTGTATAATAGTACAGATGTATATATATAATATGATTTTTGTCCTCAGAAATTTACAGATCTCAAAAATCTATTGATTAGATCTATAGTATCACCCTGAGAAAATGCAACATGATTGATACTGTAGCCAAAGGGAATTACACTTGAATTGCCCAAAGATAAAGTTTAGTATTTTCCTCTCCTTAGATCTTAGTCTGGATTTCAGAGCTGAGGTGATTTTCCATGCTGGCAGGAAGATAGAGATGGTGGCATTGTTGAAATTTGTCTTCAGACTTAACTCTTCAAAGAGGTCAAGGAACAGAATGACTGTCTCTGACAGGGTCCAATGGCATTCTGTGAGAAAAATTGCTATTTAAGTCCTCAAAGAAGAATCATGTCACAGCTTCTTAATTCTCCTTCAGGCCCTGTGGCATAAACAAACAGCTCACAGCAACTCGGGTTATGGCTGGTTTATGGTGATGTAAAGTTCTATTTATTAGCTGTTTATTTTGGACAATGCAGAGAAACATTTGCTGAATGGAGAAGTATTTTCATGCTTACACAATTATTTTAGCAGAACGTTAATAATGAATAATCGCAGGAGATTGGAGCTGTACTACTTAAATATACTGACATTATGTAATGCTAATCACATTATTTTCCAGGCTAATGCTATTATATCAGAGCATATCTAATCTATGTAATTGGAAAGCTGCTATTTATTTATCATTTGCACCAAAGCCTGAGGAAAAACTGAAAATAATCTACAAGATTAATTCAGATTCACAAGAAACAAACTACACAAGCACTTTCTCTACTAAATCAAAGGAAGACATTTTGAACTGTTCAAACTTACATATGTGGAAGAGTAGTCATAGAGAATGCTATACATTTTCAGAAAAGGCCTTTACATTATTTCAAAAAATAATAATAAAAAACTTCATGATAGAAAGCAGACAGGTCCATGATGGGTTGCCTCTAATCTGCTAGACACAATGGACAGGTTTCCTGTTTAGCCACAGACTCTTAATTTGTTCTCTCTGTGAGTCTTTCAGGGATGTCTGCCCACATGAAAAGCACCATATGATTTTCTTGGTACCACTAGCATTGCCCTTCACTGCAGACACAGAAATATCTGGGCATCAGCAGAGGACACTGACAGAAGCTGGATGGTTGCATAAGCTCTTCAGAGCTCATACCACAGCAACTTTCTCCTCCCTGATGGTCTGTAGCCATCAGGCTTGACCCTGTATGCTTTTTGGAGACTTAATTTGGCCATGCCTGAAGAAATTACATCAAAATTTTCTTCAAGATGTTAAAGCATGTCCAAAAAGACTTTCAAGTCTGTCAGACTCAGATTTGAAATGGAAGCACTGAACAGACAACTAAGAGAAGAGTTATTTTTCTCACTGGATTGTCAGTGAAACACAGAACATTAGAGTCCTAATAAATCTTAAAATTACATTGAAATTCTGCTGCCATTGTTGTGGTTTGCATAGCCTTTTAGGCCTCAAAGGCCATGGCAGGTACTATATTTGAATATAAGTTCCACTAAATAAAGTAAAACAAAAAAATATTTTATACTTGACAGGGATATGGTGAATGGAGGAAAATAATTTTCTTCATTTTCCATGTACAACATGAGCGTTTTCTCAAATTAGACCTTTGCAACCATATGGTAACATAAAAATAGTTATATGTCATTAATAGTAACAGCATTATGCTTTTTCTGATAACTTTTGTCCTGTTCCTTATGTTTGCTTTTGAGTGAGCTCTCAGATTATGGAACAGTTGATCATGACTAATAATCTTAAAGATGTATCTAGAGTTATTTATTTTATGGCCTCTTGGTAATTTATGAAGATATCAGCTAAAAAAATAAAAAGGGAGCAGTATGAAAAAAAAAATGGAAAACAAGGAAACACTATTTTCTAAAATTTTCATGGCTTATAAAACTTACTGACAGACAGACAACTATTCCTTCTGAAAAAAAGTAGCTTTAATCTGAATTTAAATATTCAACTAAAGGTTGACTTAATTGCATGTACATAATATAATTGAAGTATGTTACACAGTCTTTTGTTATTCATTATCATAATAAGCAAAAGTGTTTTAACTATGCAAATTAAATGTAGTTGAATATAATCAATTTAACAAAGAAGTCAGTGTGTCTCTCTTTTTCATAACAAGTACCTTTTCTTTTAATTATAAAATACAAAATATACAAAACACACATATTTATATTGCTTCACAAATTAATTAGTAAGATTCTATAACTTGTAAGCAAATTAAAGTATGCTTTTCATTGTATGATTGTAATCGATGAAAGACTATATGAGATTTGGTTCTAATTCTGTTAAATCTCCTTTAACAACAGTCTCATTCAGAAACAGGTAAGCTATAGGTGTATAAAGTTCAGATTTATGCTGGTTCATAAATTTATGAAAAAATTATCATTTTCCCAAATTACATCATTTAAATTTTATAAGTATATGAAGTATGTATGATATTGACTTCATTGTAACTGCTTAATTTAAACATAAATGTTGTTATTGTGATCTCACATTTTTTCAGTGTTGCTTCTTGTAACAAACAAAAGCAGCTATTCCCCACAAACAAACAGGCTAACTCCTCCATTAGACTCCATCGCAATGAGAAATCAACATCAAAGCCCTAAATCAGATTCCAGGAATGGGGAACTAAGCATTTATACAGTTAATTGAATGTTTGTGGGGAAATATTTTCATTTTCACGTGATGGAATGGTGATTATAGTAGGTTTACATGGCTGAACACCAGGTGTCCACCAAAGCAATTATATCACTCCCTCAACTGGACATGGGAGAGAAAATGTAACAAAAGACTTGTGGATTGGGATAAGGACAGAGAGAGATCACTAACCAGTTACTGTCACAGACAAAACAGACTCAAATTGAATGAATTATTTATAATCATTCAAAATACAGCAGGATAATGAGAATTAAACCCAAGTTTTGAAAACATCTCCTTCCTACCCTTTTTTTTTTCCCCAGCTTAGATTTATTCCCGATTCTCAACATCCTTCCTTCACCAGAAAAAGAGAGGGAGCACTCATTGTCTCTGTTCCTGCTTTCTCCTCAGGAAGAGAACTCCTTATACCCTTCCCCTATTCTGGTATGGGGTCTCTCCCCCAGGAGACAGTCCTCTATAGACTTCTCTAATGTGAGTCCTTCCCCCAAGTTGTAGCTCTTCACAAACTGTCCCACTGTGGGTACCTTCCACGGGAAGCAGTCCTTCAGTCTGCTCTGCTGTGGGTTCCCCACACAATCACAAGTCCTGCAAGCAAACCTCCTTGGGAGTAGGCTTCTCTGTCCACAGGTCCACTGGTCCTTCAAGGACCTTGCCCCAGAATGGGCTTCCCACAGGGTCACAGCCTCCTTCAGGAACTCCCCTGCACCATCATGGGGCCTTCAGAGGCTGAAAGCAACTCCTGGTTCTCCCAGGATCTCCAAGGGAATGTCCTGTCTCACCATGGGCTGCATCATGGGCTGCAGGGGAATCTCAGCTCCAGTACTGGGAGCACCTCCTTCCTGTCCTTCTCCTCAGACCTTGGTGTCTGCAATGCTGCTTCTCTCATACATTCTCACTCATGTTTTCTCTGACCATACTTGCTTCTGCACAGTAAGTTTTTTCCCTTTTTAAATCTGCTGTAACAGAAGCTATCACCACTGCTGCTGGGCTTAGCCTGGGCTTGTGGCAGATCCTGCTGGGAAGCTGGGTGGCATTACCTCGGCTGAACAAGAGGGAAGTTTCTAACAGCTTCTCACAGAAGCCACCCATGTAGCTCTCCCACTGCCAAATCTTGTTACCCAAACCTGATAAATAATTGTTCATTATCTTAGAATAGAATGATTCATTTTAGTAGGATGTTCTTTGTTTTCCTATATATCACGCAGGTAGCATTTATTAAGACTCCAGTTTCATGGAAACAATAAAACAAGTAATTTTTTCAATGTGATTTCTTTTCCTCTGTTATCTGCCAAGTCTCTGTTTATTTTCTCACCTTTCCTGTTTCTTTTAATCTACCTTCAAAGTGATTTCTTGTTCCTTCACCCTGTCTGAGCAAGGGAGAAATCAACAGCACTGTCAGCTTCTTAGATAAAATTGCCCAAAACCATTGAAAAATCATATTAATTTTTTAAATACTTTGGCACTCACTGCATTGATGCTATTGTTATTACAATTTACACAGGCCATTAAGCTGTTTCTGTCACGGAAAGGGCTTCCCTTAGCCAAGCAGTCATGCAACACTGGGGCTTTTTCTCCGCAGTGACACCTACAGGGTGGTCCTGACTTTATGTCACTCTCAATGCCAGAGTTGTACCTACTATGTTATTATTCTGGTAGTTATTTATTTAACCACTTTGGGTTCTTGCTACCACCCAATGATTCCTCAGATAACACCATGAAAACAGTAAGTGTTAAATCCAAGAAAGTAAGCAAGCATGTTTTTGAATTCTTTCTTTGGCCAAAAGAAGAATGTCTTATGACTTGCTGTGCTTCCTGTCACATTTTGGCTAGAATACGGCAAGAGACAGCCAAGGTTTTTCATATGGGGTATTATAATTAGATGCTAATTACATTCCACTAATTAAATTTGAGTAGGCACCCAAGGATGATTCATGTTTCATGATTCTGTCAGCAGCCTCACTGTGACGTGTTTTTCCCAATTCTTTGCAACCATTCTCATGGTCATGAATATGGATAACTGTGTTCAACATGGCCCTTTATAATTAACCAATAGAGTAGAATCATAAGAAAGTTGATAAAAATTGTCACAATTTATCATTTTCTTTTGAAAACATTGGTATATATGATCTCTAATAATAGGACTTCACGCACCAGAAGCAGAGATAGTCCGTTCACACATCAGAAACTACAGGTCTGCAGGATATGAGACAATACCTAAAATTTATCCAGCAAGTTAAACAGGTAAAAGAATTCCTGTCTGCTTTATAAAAATTTGATATTTGTCTACTCAGTTAAGGTTTAGATGTCCATGTTTGATTCATTTTCATTCTAGTTTATTTTCAAAATTTCTCTATCAGCACCTACACTTCTAATTTATCTGTGTAATGAGAACAGATAAAGGCTCATCTCAATAACATAATTTAGACTTTTTAGTATGAAATGACTCAATACACTCTAATGGTCAACTGCAGAAGACCTGGATGCCTTCTCAGTGTCCCCTGAAACTTTGAGGAGAGCTCAGGCAGTTACTGGCTGTGTATGCTGCTGTTGGTCACCTCTGTTATCCTGGGTACACTTGTGATGGGTCAGACCCTGAGCAGTAGGGAATGCAAACTGCTGCCTCTCTAAAGAAAATGCTCCCGTTATCATGATTTGTTAAGCTCATGCTTACATGTTCTTTCCATCTCTCTCTCTTCTCCAAATTATTCTAATTTCTCTCTACTGAGTAGAACTACATCAGCAGCCCCCTAATTTGCCTTTCACCCTGACCACTACACCCCAAAGAGCACATACAGAACAAATTAACTCATTCTTTCACAATGTAAAATAGATGAATGAGAAAATTTTCAGAATAAGAAGGGAATTGACCTCCCAGTACTTTCCACTTTAAAGTGGTCAGACTCAGGAAGAGAAGACTAGTTTTTCAGCTGTTTCCTGCCAACAAAACCAACAAGCTCCTTTTTTTTCCCTTCAGTTTCCCTTCCAGGGTTGTCTTACTCACCTCAGGCTTAACAGGAAGTATTTTGTTGCCTCTGAGCACCTCAGAGCAAGCACATGGGGACTTCTGCTGCACATCACCATTTCCTCTGGGAAACTGCACCTCATCCCTGAATACTTTCTTAGACCTATGCTCTTTTTCCTGTAAAAATTTCACAGGTTTATGGGAAAGAATAAGCTATCCTCCTTCTTCGTACAGTTAATGAAAGTAAATTTTTGTCGAATGTTGGTATCAAATAAACCTATTGTTTTAAAGTGTGAGAGCAAAGTAGAAGAGACTGGGCTGCTAAACATGTAGTGAGGAATTGTAATTTTCATTTACATTTTAAAAAAATATAGTGTGAGCTAGATAAAATTATAACCAATTGCAATAAATCCACATATACAAAATGGAAAAAGGTAAAGGTAACATTTAGTTTCTCTATGCAGTAGATTGATAATTAATTTCAGAGTGGAACCTTTATAAAAATATTAATTTAAAAAAAAACAACCAACAAACAAACAAACAACTGCAAAAACCCAACTCAAACATTTTGATAAATTCAGATTACTGGTATAGAAGTATTAGTGTTAATATTTGTATGCATTTTTAAACTTTGAGAACCTTCAGACATAAAAAGTAAGTTTAAACAAAGATACTGTAGCATATATAACTTCAGTAAAAAGCCGTTAGAGAGGAAAGAGAGACAATTACCACCAAGAAGGAAGAACTCTGAGACATATACATGACTCGGAGATGATTCCACGATCACCAATGATCTATAACTGTGTATGTTAAAGAAAATGTATGAGATCAGAACTAGGCATGTCATTATTTCAGCTATCTCCAGCCTACTAGAGATACCAAGGACTGCAAACCAATGAGAACATCTGGATATTTGATATTGACTCAAAAGGGTTTAAAATAATCTGCAATACTGTATATTAGTAGTACTTATAGTAAAATATTCAATAATTACCACAGGTAGCCATTTTCCTCATATACACCCCTTTACTGAAATTCAGCTCTACCTTAACAGCGCAGTACACAATATACATTCTAATCAGGCTTTTTTATTAAAATTTAAGTGTAAACAATATTTTTTTTTAATGTTTTCTTTTGTTTTGTTTCCTTTCCTTCTCTGCTTTACTCCCTGGTTCAAGTTGGATAAAGCTATTACATTTATTTCAACAGATTTGAATTCCCCTTAAGGCTTTTAGTAACTAAAATTTGTTACAGTATTCTGGCTGTGTTCAAGTCAGATTAATAGCTTGCAGTCTCTGGGAAGAACACCAAAAAATATAAATTCTAATCAATTAACATTTATTACAGACAGCTTGTGGCTGCATAAATTTCCACTACATATTAGACAAGTTAATATTTTTTCCTCTTTTAATACTGCTTTATCACAAGGTTGGTAAAATCAGCTTAAAACCTGATTTTTTACAAAGATATGGCACTAAATGTACCATAGTATAAATATTATATTAATTATGTGAAATAAAACATAGTGTGCAAAGGAGAGGTCTGAGGAAAGTACATATATTTGGCTTCTCATATCTCATGAGGGCTTATGATCTCCTATGATAGAGAGAGCCCAAATATGAACTCATGCGATATTGTCCCAGACAGATGAAAGAATCTGTTTTATTTTACATTTATTCTCAATTAATTCTATATTGACCCAAGTAACGCCTGTGTGTGGGTGTCATTTGGTGTGATAATGAATCAAATTTTTGATCAGCTACAAATTTAAATGAACAACAAGTAAAATATATATAAATAATTATATCTAAGTGTAACAGAGATCTTGATACCTCACTGAGTTCAAGTAAGACCTGATTCTGAATGCCTATGTTGGAGGCATTCCTTTGAGCTCAATATTTACTTAGCTTTCACAGCAAATATTTCATTGACTAATTGCTTTCAGATACGGCATTGCACAAATTTAAAAAAAGAATGGAAGAAAGAGAATATTCTGTTATTTGTAACAAAACCTCAACAAAATACCTCCTAGGTCTCTAAATCATAATGTATAAAATGTGTTTTAGTTATTAGAAAACAGTAATCATAGATTTGGTTGGAATATGCACTTCACTCCTTTGATTACAATTCAGTAGGAAAGATATATGCCTGTTTTAGAGCAAATTTAATACATAAATTTTATGTTCAATTAGCTATCAAACATGCTGTCAAAGTGCCTTGTACTAAAGGAAATACTAAGTTATTTTTTGTTGTTGTTATTGAGGTTTTTTTTAATCAATTACTTGCAAATTTCTTTTTCATGACTGAAGGGTTCCTTTTTTCAAGGAAATGAAGAAACACACTGGATGAAATCCCATACTTGTAAAATATGCTGAAGATCCATTGACTTTAACTGAGTAACTACAACTCACACAACTGGAAGACATGACCCTTTCTGATTTATTTTGGCAAAGAAAACTGTTTCTTTTTTTGGCACTAGAGATGTTCTATCATCAGTTACTAAATCTCTAAAGTGTTCATGTGAATACAAGTGAACATGCACTTGTAGCTGACAGCCCAAATAATTCAATAAGGATTTCTGTAGAAATTTCTGACTTTCAAACCTTCATATAAGTAAAAGTTTAACTGTGATATTTAGAGATGGATCTATAGTGATACAGATCAATAGTGAATTCTTTCTCATTATTTATTTATTTTTAAATATGGTAAAAAAAAGCCTCTTTTGCAAGGAATTTAAAGAAATACACTCCTCTGTTTACACTTCTAGTTGCAACGTATTTTATTTTTCCACAGAATAGAACTTAACTGCCATTCTCACCTTTTGTCCAGAAAAAAGAAAAACAAATACAACAAATGTTCAGTTTGCTTTTCTTAGAATGCAGTTTCTCATATATCTTTGGGCCACTGATGAACTGATGAACACTCCCATAGTTCCACCTGGGTAGTGAGACTCTTCATGATTAGTTGTTCCTACACAGCTCAATCCTGAGTCTGTTTTCCAAGAATTAAAAAGAGGAAGAGAAGTTCCCACTAGACTCTATTTTCTAGCTGTCTTTGCTTACTGCCTTTTACATAAAAGTAGCACTCAATTTAAAATAAAACAATAGTAAATCAGAAGTTCTTATGTATTTAGTGTGGCAAATAAATATGACTGAAGTGTTTTTTGAAATTTCAATTACTTGTTGTGTTAGAAGATAGTCAGAAAATATAACCTGAAAGATCTGTTTTGCTAAGTGTCTGAAACCACCTTACACAGAAAAAACACTACAACAGCTTTCTTAAGCTATGTCCATGCCATAAACTAAGAAGAAACAAGAATTAAAATTGTCCATCATGCCAACTAGCAATTTGTCAGACAGCATCAGTATACAGACCAGGAAAGAGACTAGGCCAAGAATTATTTGGGAGAGAGTTGCCTGTTAATTTCTGTGCATCTAAGGAGCTCATAAAAGATGCTGAAGATCTTTTCTTCAAATTAAGGGTCCAAAGAGCAATTGAGTAATTAGGTTGAACTTATCTTTATGAGTTTAAAAATATAAATACACAGTTTACAAACACTGAGTAGTAAATAATATATCTCATATTAACTAGACATCTCACTCTGGGTTTTCATTTATATCTTCATTTCTGTTATTCACCTTTCTATTTAACATGTACAACCCTAAACACTTCCAGAGAACATGAGGAATCTCTAGTTACAAATCAGGACCAGCTTTGGAAACATAAGTGTTCAAGTAACCAAGTAACCAAGTAAGCTGTCAAAGGCTGCTTCATTGCTTTCACTGCACAGTCAAAGTAGAGCCCAAAGTTGTCATCTTTGGCAGGACATTGACTATAGAAACTATCATGCTTCAAGTATGTGAAGATTGTTTGAACTTGAATATGTTAGAGACATCTTTATCCTTCCAAACCACTCTGTCACCTTCTATTTATTAATAGAATATTAATTCACCAATATTCCATTTCACTTTAGGTTATATTAACTGAGTCCACTATGTTCCACAAGAGAACTGTATTAAACAACATGAAAATACTAAAATTTTAGATTGAAATTAACAACTATATGCTAAAAGTTGAGATGCTATGAGTGGTTTAAAAGGTTATTTAGGTATGAACAACTTTCACACAGACAGTGCAAGCCAGCAGTTAGGACATTTGTAGCATATTTAGAGTAAAGTCAGTATTTATTTCTCCTATTGAGAGGAAAGCTTGTACTTTGGAAAATGTTAAAAAAGATAATGAAGGCTTTTGCTTAATGCAGTTGCCATTTTCAGTAGATATTTGGTGATTATTGCTTCCTTTCCTAAATGTGTTTAATACACTTTAAAGGTGATAGGTTGACAGCAGTAGAAATTATCCAGTACCTACTAGAGACATAGGAATGATGCTCTTTGATGAGCAAAGTGATCTTTTTTAACTCATGTTTACACTTGCCAATACTATCTTCAGTACATGTACTTTCATGCAAGATTTTTGTGAGGGAAAATAACCCCACTGGCATCAGTTAAAGGTATAAATAAGTGTAAGCAATTGCAAGATGTGTGTTTAGTTAATTTTAATTTTTCGCACAGTCAAAGGTTTGTAATGAAAAACGTTATCTTTGACAAGGAAGAATTCAGCCCACATATTCCATTCCTCTAGAGAGATAAACTCTTGGCTAGAAATCATATTAAACTAATAAAAAAAAAATACTCCAAATAAGAACACATAGATATTTTTGATCTGATTATCTGTGAGTTTTTTTTCCTTGATTGGTTGGTGGTTTTTTTATTCATATGCAATGAAATATAGGCAAGGGATAGAAGGAAAGACAGGAACAAACTGCAGAAGAGATATTTTAAATGAGAACATAGTACCTAAAAATGTAAAAGAAAAGCAAATTTACTTTGCTGTTTACGAGTAAGAATAATTGTTTTGTTAACTACATTCTACTACCTACTGACAATTCTTTTATCTTAAATAAAGAATTTATCTTATGCATTATCTCACACATGTTTGTAATTTCATGGAAGCTTCCTAAAGTATTTTAAAGGAAACTTGTTTTTTGGTTTTTTTTTTCTTTTTTTCTGCTTCATATAGTCCTGTTATAAAAATTAAGTTGGTGAAAGTTGAAATAGCTTGACTGTGTATTTTTTACCTGTCCCTGAATCTAAGGCAGAAGTATACATATTTGATTTTCTTAACCTGTCTATTCACAAGAGGATTTTGTTTGAGAGCACAATTTTTCAGTCAATAATTTTGCCATTACTATCTCATAATCGCCTTTGATATTTAATTTTTATTTTTACAACAGAATTTTCCAAGGTTACCTTCAATAACAAAAAAAAAATAAATAAAAGAAGCCTGGAAGGTTGAGGCTTATTGAAGTTTTTTGCAATTCTCAATTGCAAGTGATTTGATGAGTAGAAAAATTATAGGCACAATCATAAAAAAAATTCCTTAAGAATGAAATTTTACGGTGTCATAAATTTACAGAGGTCCATAAATTTCAAATTTTTTGGTTTGTACTTTTGTAAACTTTAGCCATCCACTTAATAGACATATAGACTTTTGACCTAGCTGTCCCAAAGCAAAAGAATCTAACTTTTCATTTACCATAAATATATATATTGCCAGCAGTGGATACATTTGGGGAGATATGCAGCCTTATTCTTAAGTTTTGTTCCAGTCCAGATTCTTATTTCGCTGTCTCATTGTCTTACAACTGTCTAAGACAGCATAAGCAAATTCTAGTATATTATTTCTGGTTCCATCTGACTTGACTGAAATCTAAATCTACCCAAAACTATCTAAACTAATCTTAATGAAGAGCTTGAATGTCATTTTCATATATATTACAACCCAAAAGAAACCCAACCAAACCCTCACCAAAAAAAGTAGAAAAAAAACATTCTTCTCAATGCATTAAAAAATACCAATAAATACATTTGTATTTATACAATTGTCTAAGAAGTTGCATTACACTTTCTTTTTTTCAAATTAGAAAAATATCAAAACAGAATGATTTAATAATATTATAAAAGTGGGTAGTCCTGCTTTTTAAAGCCTTTTGATCTCTTTGAATGTTAAAAAACTTTTTAAGAATGTTGTGATAAATTTCCACACCAAGTATGACGATATAATGTCTTTTCCTTGGAAGAAAGATTTGAATTAAAAAGGAAGCTTCCTTGAGAAAAAAAGAAAAAAAAAAGAAAAAACCCCAACAAAATAACCCTCTTAATTGAAAAAAAAAATAGAAAAAAATAGCCCCCCCAAACTCTCCAAACAACAACAAATTATTCCTAAATTAGGATAAGAAAAATCAAAACCCAAAGGAAGAGAAGAGGGAATAAACATATTAACAGTAATGACAAGGTCTTCCATTGCTCAACCTCCTTGGATTATTACCTGTCCATCTCTCAAGCTTGCTAGAGGAAGAGTCCTTGACCTATAAAGTCCAGGAGTCTGTGTACAACAAGACAACTGAATATATGTAGAGGACTGTATCATTTAGGTGAAATCTTTGTTTAACTAGACTAGGAGAAGCATTGTTTCATTAACACACCTATGACGTTTATATATATATGGACCTTCTTTTTTTGCCTGGGTTATTCATAATAAAGAGATTTTTCTGCATTTTATCTTTTGATAGCTGAGACAGGTACTATCAAGGCAGTCCATAGTCAGAGATGTCACTCCTAATAAATAAACTGGGATCCTTCAAAATCTCATCTGGAAAAATGCAGAGACACTCAAGGAGGTGTCAGATTTTATTTTGTTGGCAGAGAAGAATGTTTCATATGGTTAGGGACAGCTAGGAAAGCTTCTTTGAATCTTTAGTGGGGGAATCTGCCTCTTTCTGAGGGGACTAGAGGTTATTAGTAAGAACTATGTTTGATATTTCTGCCAGCATTCAGAACAGCATTACAGCTCTCCAAAAGCCAGACAGGGCATTGCCTCACCTAAGATGCTTTTAGGCTCACTACCCTGGAGGTGATGAAATGAGGGGGAAACTAGAAAGTTGTGTGGGAGCTGTAGAAGGAAAAATGGCAGTAACATCAATAAGATTATGCCACATGATGTAGTAAAGAAGAGGGTGTTTTTATGACTAAATGCGTGTGTGACTTACATGTTTTATAACTCTTAATTACTCAATAAATTACCATATGCTTTATTTATACAGAAAGGAAGCAGAAGAATAAATAGCAGGAGATCCAAAACCAAGCCCTCAAGATTACATAAAAAACACATTCAGGATTTTGACTATAGTCTGGCCAGAAAATGTCAGGACATGGAAATATTTGGGTATAATGATATAGTTAAAAAATCAAAGTATTATATTTTTTTAGGCAGCCCTAAATTAGGTGAGGTTGCAATTAAGGATATATATGTTCACTTGTGGGCTAGCAAGATCCAGGCACATTTTTTAAACTTGATTTTAACCTCAATGAAATTATTATCTTTTTCAAATTATTATACTGTCACTGGCTAGTGTTGAAATTAAAGGTCTGTCAACCTTGCCATTATAAATGCTGATATTTAGGAGTTTATAACTCAGCTGTAAAAATTTCCTTCAGGCTCAAAGTTGGCAGCAAAGGCTATAAACCAGAGCTGATTTTCCTCCCACAAAAACCATTAAAGAGTATATTTGGGCTAAATCTGAGGATATTGGAGCAAACAAAATATAGGCATTAAGTACTTTTTTGATACATTTTATGTCTTACATAAAACTCAAGAACACCTTTTATCACTTTGTTTTATTTACTGTTTTTTTTTTTTTTTATTTGAGTTTCATGGTCGTAAGAAAT
>VZTB01004763.1:128686-143707 GCA_013397245.1 Thryothorus ludovicianus | reverse complement strand
TACTGCATAACCGTCCATTTTAGATACTATGTCCTAAAAAACCCTGAAGAATCCAGAAGGAAACCTGTGTGAGCCTGTATGTGTGTGTGTGTGTGTGTGTGTGTGTGTGAAAGAAAGAAAGAAGACGGGGAAGTGCAGCATAGGTTTCATGCAGACGTATACAGTACCCAATAATGTTCCTGCTATTTGAAACAGAATTTTCAAATGTTATTTCCGAATTTGGAGCCATTTTGTTTGTAGTTCATGTTGCACTGAAGTGATTTTCAGGCTATTTACTTTGTTTCATCTGTATTTACAGAAAAACACATTTTCCTCAAATCTACAGCATTAAATGTTCATGCCAGAAATGATACTTTCATGCTTTCTTACATACTGATAACAGTCCACAGGGTCTTTAAGAGCTTAAACGTTATTGTTGACTACCCAGAGAAATAGTATATGTTAGTTTTGTATTTCTATTTCAGGCAATATTTATTAAAACATGTAAATAAAATATATTATAATGATACGAGCTTTAATATCAGTACACAAGTAAGAAAACCAAATATTAATGCTAAAAATATACACATATTTCACCTCATAACAGCAAGATCTTCTCTTGCATCCATAAGATATAATTAGACAAGCTAAAAATAATCCTTGCATCTTACTTTTGAATTTTGTCTTCATTCCAAGCAAAAATTTGTTCAAATGGGTTTTGTGAAGCTTAATGCAAGACTTGATGTAATGGTACATTACTTGCCTTTAATTTGCTTGTAAATTGCTATTCAACTGCAGAAGTCAGGGCTAGTCAGAAACAGACTTTCTTTTTTTATGATGCTAAGTATTATGGAAAATTATTGAGAAATCTAAACACTTTCACATTCAGATTAGGACTTCCAGGACAGACTGGCTTCTGGTGGAGCAGCAGCTTCATAATCCTTAGAACAGTGGATTTATCCAAGACTTCCGAAGTATCAAGGTTTCCAGTGAAAAAGCAAGATGACCAGGGTTCAGTTGTACTCTGAAGGTGTCATCAGCTTCAGAATAGTCAGGCCGACAGGAAAATCTGCAGATTTAGAAAATTTCTGCTGAAAAACATAAGCAAGATTGGTATATATAACACCTCTCAAACCTCTGGTTTGAGAGGTGTTATAGATACCAATAAAACCACCTATAAAACCTCTGGTTTTAGTCAGTTACCATCTTAACAGAAAGCTGTTTATTCTAGACCTTACCATGTTTAGTGCACAGGAGCTGTGAATGGAACTAACAGAAAGTCAACATCTTCCATGGTTTTTTCCTTGATTTTTGTTCTTGGTATTTGAATGAAACCAAAAGCTTTTACAGGAATTTGTGAAAAAAACAATAAACAAACCAAACAAAAATATCATTGAAAGATAATTTTTTTTCCTCACTTGTAATACGAAACATATCCTTATGGTCTTAGTTACCCTACCTGTTTTTCTTATTCTCTTCTGATGTCTCTGATTAGGTCTGTCAGAGACTTATTTTGTTATTTCTCAGGAGTAAGAAACCATTGTGTTGCAATAGTCATCAGAATCAACATTGGAAAGGTTTCTCTTCTGTTGAAGAATTATTCTTTGAAATACATTCTGTTTAAGTTTCCAGCCAACAGTAATATTGGACATCAACCTCATAGGATAGATTTTATGCTAGCACTTTACATGAGGGGTTACACTACTATAACTTAAGTATTATATGATGGAATTTAATTAGGTCAGATATGAAGTGATAATATTAAAATAGTAAGTCATACTCATCATGAAGAAAAGTTCTTTGCTTTATAGCTGAAAAATTTATGGGTGCTCTTGGAAACTTTAATGTTGGCAAACATTTCCTAAAGAACACTCTATAATTCAAAGTATGTAAAAGAAGAACTTATGTACCTTGGCTGTGAATTTCAGCTGACTCTTCTCAGAATAAAATAAAAAAAACTTAGAAGGAATCTAATACATTGGGTGTTAAAGACAAAAGGTTTATTTAGAGGTTTATTTTATAAGAAATGTGATGATTATCAGTGAAATCTTTTGTAAAATATAATAACTATGAATGTCCCTTCATTCTCAAAACACTGCACTTGTGAGCCATCTGAACCTCTTGAGTTAATTTTACCTCTCTGAAAGTCACTTATAGCACTTCATCCATTTACTTAGTGTGACCTTTAAGATTTTGGAGAATATTGAGTTATTGCAAGGTGTACACATTGTATCAGTCATTGTTTACAAGGCAAGGGTTTTCTAGCCTTTGCTATGAAGCAACAACCAGTCAAGTACAATCAGTGGATACGAATTCTGGAACTGATCAAGAGGGACCTGAAATATTTTACCTATCTTATTTATTCTGAGAACTCACTATCTGGAACTGTTAGTGAAAATGTTTCCTTTTTTCCAAAAGATTATAATTCTTCTATTTGTTCACAGTCATCAAAATTGCTTCTTGGACAAAAGTTTGCTAAAAAAATCTTTTGAAAAAAATGTAAATTTCTGCTTTTATTTTCATTTCAATTGATTTCTTTATACCAGTGTCTTATGTATTCATGACATATATAGATAGACAGCTTGATAGATAGAGATAGATAGAGATAGATAGATAGATACAATTATCCAGATTTTGAAAGAAAGGTTGTATTTTCTTTCTTTAAAATAAATCCTAAAAGTTGGGCAAACTATTCTAATGTCAAAGCACTTAATAATATACTTAATTTGTAACATGGTTTCACTCATTCAAATTTCAGATTGTTTTCATCCTTAATGACACCTCTCTAGTAAAAAGTATACTATTGACAACTAAAACTGAATTTTGAAAGCTGAACACCAAAATATTTTCAAGTATTCCATTATAAATTTTAGGTTGGAAATCAGTGCCAGGATTTCAAATTATATACAATTAATGCAATTTGATAAGAAATATGATTATTCATAACAAAGTTTTTGTTAGCCTAAGTGCAGATCACGTCTTAATTTTGAAAATGCTTGCTGAGATGACTCAAGATACCAAAAATAATTATTTCTTCTCTTTTGTCTTTTTTAAAATTTAAGATTTATTAAAAAATTATTCCTTAAAACAGAATTTATAGACATATTTTCCTTCTAATGCAATAGTATTTTTCCTCAAGAAATAATGAAGGAGATTTTCCACTTATTAAACCACCCAATAAATCACACAGAGTCTAACAGAGATCTAACAGGTAGTGTCAGAGGCACTGCTAAGTATTTGCATTAGTCAGGTAGGTATGGAACATCGCTATTAAAAGGTTGATGTAAAATTCCTAAGTATCTTTTCAGTGACTTTGGCTCCAGATGCTCGAGAAGGCTGCAGGACAATTCCTCAGATATTGTGACTCTAAAAAATCTGTGGTACTGTCCTGGGTTGATGCTAAATTGCATCCCCATTCATCTGTTTAGCTCAGAAATAAGTGTTGTACCATTAAAAACTGGAACTGAGACTGAAGGAGATGTGGTGGAATGTCTGAGGTGGTTGTTTTCTAAACATAAAGATCAGAGTTTTCAGCTTTGCTACACACACGGCCTGTGCTGTCTGCAGTGTGAACAGCAGAAGAGAGCTCTCCTTTGCTTTTTGTTAGATTTTTTGGCTAGCTGAGGCAAAGAAGTTCTCAGGACTGTGGATTTTTTTTTTCCTTTTTCTCAGAACTGTTGAACCTGCTCTGGAATAAACACCCAAAAGGGCCCCAGGAGCTCCCACCTGTGTCCCACCGGGCCTGGCCTGGGCCCGGCCTTTCCCAGCCCTGAGGGACCGACAGCAACTGAGCCGAGCCACAGCCACGGGAGAGACTTTCTGAATTTGGCATCTCTGCGGAGCGATGAGAGGTTTTGTTGTTCAGTGTTGTTCCTTTGCTGGTTGTACTGGGGAGTGCTTTGACTGTTAAATAAACAACTTTTTTCCACTTTCCTCCAAGGAAATATTTTTCTGTCCTGAACCAGCTGGGGGGAGGGGCGGTTTGGATTCGTTTTCTAGAGGGACTCCATCCAGAGGTTTTTGGTTTTTTTCCCAAATTTGCCCTAAACCAGGACAGGTACATATCATCATTGAATTGCCTGGATCCTACAATGAAAAGCCAGGTCCCACAGTCCTGCTCTTCATCCAGTCAGTTCCCCTGTGACTTGAGGGACATACTCAAGCAGACAAATCACATCTCAGCAGGGAGGGTGAAACTAAAAATACAAACGAAGGAACAAAGTCAGCCTCGAGCTCCATCTGTTCCCTTGCTTGCTTGTACTGGGTACCTTGTCAGCTGCCTTGCCTTTCCCTTTGAGGATAAAAAGTGAATGTAGTAAGGAATGACTACCAGTGTCATGAGCCTGGAAATCTGCTCAGGTCTGCTCACTATAAATATAGCTATAAATATAGCCACAGCTGTTTCTCTGGGACCTTTCATTTACACTTAAGGTACAGAATTTGTTATTCATCATGCCTATGGTATTCTAGGCTGCTCATTTATTCTCTTTCTCCTCTTCCTCCTCTTTCTCCTTCTCTTTGCTGCTGCTGCTTTTGTTGCCATTTGTTTTACAAGTGTGAAGGCTAGCCTGACTTTAAAAACATCATATAGTCACTTTATCTCTTTCAATCTAAGATTTCTGCAAAATCTATCAGAATTGTTGCTTCTGAAAATAAACACTGATTTACAGCAAGTTCTATTAGAAATGTATGAAAGCTAGTAAAACTGTAACTTCCCACTTGCCACAGCTGTTAGAACAGCTACATGAAACAAATAAAAATCAGCAAATATGGCTTTTGCCTTAAAAGTTTTCCAGAACTCAGAAACACGGCTTCATTTAATTTGCTCTTTCAATAAAAGCTAAATGTATTTTACCTTTTGACAAAAAGATGTGGTTTTGTAGCATGAAATTTCTGTATATTTTTATTTCATTTATTCTAATGGCTTTCATAGTACTATTATCTTTTTCTTATTCCTTTTTTTTTTTAATTTGGATACTTATTTATTACTTATTTCCTAGTTTTAAAAAGACTAATTACATGTGCAAAGAATCCATTGCTGTCAGAATCTGAAAAAGAGCTGAATAAGACACAATTAAAAAAATGTGGCAAATGTAATAGTTTGGTTTGAAGCATAATTATATATATAATTCTATTAATTTATTTATTGACTCTTGGAAATGTTCTCCTTTGACATCTGGTTTTTGTTGCCAGTCCCTTGTTACAGCTCTCTCTCTGGCTTTATCATTTCACTATTTCTTTTTTTAAATTCCCAACTTTATCTGACTCATTCAAGAAAAAAAAAAAAAAATTGTACTGAATGGTCATTCAGAACTTGAACTGTTATCTTTAATCTGGAGAACTCATAGAACTTCTGCTGTTTTGTCCACATCAAGACACATCCTGCAATTGTTCTCAGCTGGGAGGTAGCAGGCTCATAGCATGACCACATACTCGGTGCATCTCTACCACAGGATGAATGTTTACTGAGGCAACAATATTGAAAAATAATCCTTCTCCATGAAGAAAAACAACACACCCTTGCCCCTAAAAACTTCTATAAAACAAACCAAACAAAAAAACCCCAAAACTCCAAAATAACACCAAATAACATCCCACTCTTGCCATTTCTACCCTGATCTAATCGCTTAAGTGGGGGACTGCTAAAGAATCTTTTATCTTTGTAGTTATCTTTCTTTCTTTGTGGTACCTCAGCAGGAGTACAAGCATGAGAAAAGCTTGGGTAGGAACAGCAGGAAACTTTGGTTGTGCTTCACAGAGGAAATAAGAGAAATACCTTCTGCCAAAAACACATCCTGGCTCTGTGTATTGGGTTTCCACAGCAAGGTTTTGGTAGTGGGGCACTGTAGGAGTGGTTTCTGTTAGAAGATACTTAAAAACCTGCCAGGTGTAAGACAGAATCTGTCTGGATGGACCTGCCTCTGGCCAGAGCTGGGCCAGTCAGCTCCATTGGTAGGAACTCTGGAATGTCATATTTCAGAAAGGGTAAAAACTGCGACAGATCAACCAGCCAGAAGAGAGAAGTGAGAAAACAGAAAACAAGCAGCCCTGAAGACACCAAGGTCAGTGAAGCCAAGGGAGGAGGTGCTCCAGGTGCTGTAGCTGAGATTGCCCTGCAGCCCCTGGTGCAGATCATGATGAGGCAGCTGTGCCCCTGCAGCCCGTGGAGGTGCAGGGTGGGGCAGAAGACCACCTGCAGCCCATGGAGGACCCCACACTAGAATAGGAAGATGCCTGAAGGAGGCTGTGACCCCATGGGAAGCCCATGCTGGAGCAGGCTCCTGACAGGACCTGTGGGCCTGTAGAGAGAGGAGCCTACTCTGGAGCAGCCAGTTCCTGAGGGACTGCAGACCTGTGGGGAAGGACCCATGCTGGAGAAAGTCATGAAAGTCTGTATCCCATGGGAGGGATCCCATGCTGCAGCAGAAAAAGAGTGGGAGAAGGAAGAAGCAGCAGACAAAAATCATTAAGAACTGATTGTAACCCTCATTTTCTGTTTCCCTGTGCCATTTGGAGAGAAGGGGTAGAACAGTTGTGAGTGCAGCTGAGCCCAGGATGTTGGATTTGGGGGGAAGGTGTTTTTAGATCTGTTCTTGTTTCTCACTATCCCCATATGCTGTTGATTGTCAATAAATTCAAATAATTTCTCCAAGCTGAGTCTGTTTTTCTGCTGATGGTAATTAGTAAGTGATCTCTTCCTGCCTTTACCTCAACCCATGAAATTTTCATCCTATTTTCTCCTCTACCTTATTGAAGTGGGTGAGAGATTGAGCTGCTTGGTGGGTACCTGGTGACCAGCCAAGGTCAACACACCATACCATTATCCAGATGGAAAAAGGGAACATACTTAAGGCATAGGCAAATTATATTGAAATTATGGTTCCTATATACTCAAAAGAGAAATAATTTCCCCTCTATTTTTCTCCCTTATAGCTGTGTGGTTTGTTAGCATTTTTAAATGGGAAGCAGGTGGCTCTTATTTTGTAGAAGCAAAGCACCTTATTTGATAGGAATAAGAAAAATAAAAATTACAAAGATTTATATTTCAGAGAAACTAAACCCGATCCAAAATTTATTAGGGATTTTTTTAATATAGAAACTTCAGAATGTAAGCATGCTGTTTACATGAAATTAGCATTAAATGTGACAAAAAAAAAATCTTCTTTTTTCTGCATCATAATCTCAAGTGCTCAAATACTGATAATGACCTAAGTAGCAGGGAAACTGTTACTTCCCTTTTAAAATAAATAGTATAGTAAAAATGTCAGTAATTTTTTTTTTTCTGTCACAATAATGTTACATGCTTAATAAAAGGAAATATTCATGTTCATGTTAGAAAATATTATTTGTTGATTAATCTATCCCTATGGAGTTTTATTGATTTAATTAGGATGTAGATTATTTCTGTAGCTCCTTCTATTGGAATATTTCCTGCAAGTGAAAACAGGTGTATTTAACATGGTAGGATATATACTTCATGCAGTTACATGTGAAAGTATTTGTAAATTATGTAGATTTGTTATTAAAACAGTAATTTTAACAGATGAAGGTAGCAGAAAAATCCCATTTTCGGTTATTTACACATGCTAAAAGAAAACTTCTGGCAAAGCTGATGTTTTGTTGAATATTTAAAATAATTAAGAAAATATTCCCATAAAACACATTTTACCACGTAAAATAGGAAAGTGACTAGATAGTTTATAATTTTATAGGAAATAATGTATTAGGATCATTTACAAAGGGACTTGAGCACTGATGTATATAATGTTCAGGTGCCCAGCATGATCTGTGAAATACAAAGGTTTCAGGTAGCCTAGGAATGTCATGCTGAAGGTACTCGAAACAGGTTGGCTATACCACCTGCAAAGCATAAAACACATATGGAAAAGAAAACACTTAAATCCATGTTTCAGAGCAGCCAGTAAGCTGGCTGGACTGTAGTGCTAATAACTTTTTTTTTCCTCTCAAGTTCAGAGCAGAACTGTTATTAAGTTTGGAAACAGCAGCACTCGAACCCAGATGGTGAAACAAAATGGTCCGTAAATATGCAATGAAAAGGAAAGAAAGAAAAGAAAGAGAAAGAAAGAAATAAAGAAATTAAGTTATATATGAAACCTGACAATATCATGATTGGTGGAAAATGTAATGTGCCTGATCTGTAAAATAAAAACCTTAAGGGTAGGTAGTATCTTATCCCCAGTGCAGTCTCATCTTGAAAAAACTAAAGTAGTTAAGGTACAAAACCAAAATCATATGGTAGCTAAGCAAGATGCAGGACAAATGGATTTAGACTGAAGCTTTTTCTTCTTTTTGATGGAATGTTAACTCTGTAAACTGTTTCTAAGATTAGGCATGAGGCAAAGCTGCTAAACACCACTTATATGTTAAATCCATGGTGTTGAGAATCCATGACATACCATTGTGGGATGCTAAAAATAAAATAAAGTCAGATTGAGACCTAAGATGTGTCAGGATACATGAGATCATGAATTTCACTTACATTAAGTTGTCAACAATATATAAATATACACATTGAAAATGGGAACGGTGGTACCTGACAATTATAGAATGTATTTACATGAGTAGGCAAGCAGATCAAAACACAACAGTACCAATAGTGATTCACTTACTGGTTCCAAATGATGTCTACAAAAAATGCTGCAGTCTTGCAGAAACTTGTCATTGTCACCTTCTCCAGGCATTCCTTCAGCTGACCCTTGCACTGTCTCCCACACCCAGAGGAATTTGCCACTCTCCTCATGACTGCTTGAAGGAAGTGCTACAAGGGATAGAAGTGGTTCCAACAGAAGGTTATTTTCTGTCTGATCCAATGGCATTACCTGTGAAATAAAATGTGACTGTTGGCAAGCACAGGATGTGCTTTCAGACCGTATGGTAAGATACATGATAAGCCACTTAAGGATCATCTTTGTCCATTACTGGTCTGACTTATCAAAATTTTCATTACTTCCTTTAAAATGGTTTTAATATCTTGTCACTCACTACTCAAGGCAATACTGTGAAGCATAACTAAGCCCTTGGAGGAATGATGACTCCTCCTGGAAGAACAAGAAAAACATCAGCATTGCATTCATTCACTGACATGATTTATTGGAACTTTCCTGTGTGATTTTGAACTCTCCTTTGTTTTAAAGGAAAAATATTACTTAATTCTGGAAAACTTCCCTGAACAGAGGCAAAATAAACTTTCTTTATGTGAACAATTTTGAAAAACTATGGGAATTAAAAAAAAATTAACCTGAAATGTTGATATAAACCTACATAATGTATTAAACATATTGGAAATTAATTACTCTAGCAATCATAACAAGTTGTTATGGTGTGCTTCTTTAGTTTTTTATAAGTACCTAAAATAGTGTATCTTAACTGATTCATTAAATACTCTGAATTTTTTTAATAAACTCTAGGAAACATAAAAATCTAAGGATCCAGATTCTTCAGGATTCTGGGCCTACTTGGCCATGCAGAACATCCTCTTTATTTGAATAAATGTTGTGTGAGTGGTTTAGAAGAGGATATCAGCAGATATCCCGGGCCACAAGATTGACGGTTATCAAATCATGTTCTATAAACTTAGGAAAAATATTGTGATTTTGTAGTTGTTTTTTTCTTGGTTGACTGGCTGGCTGGGGTGGGGCTTGTTTGTTTGGTTTAAATTTTCCCTTTTTAACTTGAGCTATTGACTCATCTCCTTTTCTCTTTTATATCTCCACTTTTTGGAAATGTTTATCAAACAGATTTTTTTCAAAACACTTTGAATGAAATTTTTCTAAGATTTTTAACTAAATGATTCATAAGCATTATAGACGTAAAAAACTTATTATGTTTATTTACACTTTGATGGGAGATTTCAAAGGTCTTCTAAATCTATTTCAGTTATGGGATTTTTCTTTATTCCCTGAGAGCCATGAAAAAGATTATAAAAATCTGAGAAGTCTGTTATTCTATCACATTTATAATGGCACACTTAATGACAATATATCCAGTGAAATGTTAGGAAGACAGAAAACTTCAAAAGTTTTATTCAGGAATATTAAAAAGATTTATGTTAATGCCTGAAGCTTGAATTCAGAATCTCCAGAGATAAACATACACTGTGCTGCACCATAACCATGCTATGTCTTGAAACACTTCCAGTTTGTTTTTTCCTGATTCTGTCACTTATTTGCTGTACTCTGAACTGTGTAGGAAGACTAATACCTTAATTCAGACTCCTATCTTTAATAATGAAACAAGATACACTACACTCTTGTATGAATTCTTTGCCTTATTTTTCATAGAAATTGATTAGCTTATACTAGCAGAAGTAAGGCTAAGAAATAATTCTCTTTTTAATGGCTCCCAATTCAAACTTTAAGACTGAAAAAATACAGTTTTGCCTAAATGTTAAACACAAGGCTGTCTGGAGAGAGTCATGGTTGTTGCTATCTGTCTTGTTTCTAGAGTAAAACTGAACAATACATCTTCCATGAGGATTTCCATGTGCAAAAGTAAAGTATACATAGAAGTGAGAAAGATTGCTCCCACAAGAAAACACAGTGGGTATAACCGTAGCTCTGTTAAAGAGATGGCTTTACAAAGGAAGACATTCATCCATGGAATCTATCCCACAAGAACTGCAAAGACTCACATAGAAGCTTAGCTGAAATGGTAACTGTCAAATAATTTTAAAGGTTTTTATTAGTCTTTTCTGCCCTTTATGCATGTTTATATATGTAAAAAGCATAGTAGCTCAGAATATCAGGGCAGACCTAGCAGATCAAGGAATTCAGTAGTTAAATACAGAGAAATGCTGATACTAGTTACTTTCCATTGACAACAAAGAGATCAGCTAGAATATTTATCTGAAATATAGTCATACATCTTTTATGTAATTATATGTAGCTCCCATTATTAAAAAAGTTCTACAATACAGATGTTCCAATAAAAAGATGGAAAATAATAAAAGATATGTATTCCCCTTCTTTTCAGACATTTCTTCAATCATCTAAGAGTGTTTTTAAATGATGTGACTAACAAGTATGCCATTTTTAATATAGAAACAATAACTCCCAGTTATTAAACTTGGAACAATTTCATCTAACGCATGTAGATGAAACAACAAGGAACCACCACACTACTAACTTGTGACTGCTTCTGAATATTGGGAAATATTAAATATAACATTGGGAAATATTAAATATAAAAATATTTAATTGAAAAGGACTAAGTAATGACTAATCAACAGATTTTGAATCATAAAAATAACACAAAGCATTTTCTAGTCCATGTAATACAGGCATCTACATTTTTCATGCATAATGTCATTAAGCCTGTATAGAAAATGCAAAAGAAGATATCTAAAGGAATATCCCAGTTCTCCAAGTTATATGAAAATCTGGAGGAACATAAAAACTACTTATTTAACAAGGACATAGTAAAGCTGGAAGGTATTTAAACACAAAACCAGTTGTATTTGGCTAACAAGTTGTTTTTTGTGTCTGAAATGTTTTTTACAAATTTGTTATCAAAATAAGCAAAATGATTTATCTTAAAAAATATATGACTAAAAACCAAATAACTCACAAGAAATGTTCTTTATTTTCTGATTGTCTGAAAGAAAAGAAACTAAAATACTTTTGATACATTCCATTATGTATGTCTCTGTTAGTATTCTATCTGACCTTTCAATTAAGCCCAACCATGTTGTCTATTCAAGGAGCTTTGAACAAGGATTTGGAAAGTCTTAGCTGTTTTCCCAAATGACATAGCAGATTGCTTCAAAATCAATTACGTTACCATTAGAAATTGGATTTTTTTGAGTCCTAAATGAATGACATAAGAAAAGTTTGTACTAAGATAAGAGTTCTAAAGCCCATTTCCCTTCATTTTATATACACTTTCAGTGAATTTCCTATTTCATGTACAGGCCAGAATGCCTCATGACATCCTAAAGCCAATGAAAGGCAAACCTTTTGTCAACCTTATATTGTCCTGGAACATGGAAATATGTTTTCACAGCATGGGCTAGAATTTAATTAGGAACTATATCTATCATTGCCCCTCTAATTTTTTTGCTGCACATATCATCACTTCTTGCAATATTCTTGTTTGCATTGTTAAGACTATATTTCCTAGGCCCTGTTGATTTCTCTGAGTGAGGGTTGATACATGGGAAAATAAAAAATAAATGTCATACTAAGACCTCAATTATTCCCTCAATATAATCTATTAAAAAAGTCCATGAAGAGATTACCTGGTCTCACTTTCCTCTTTAATCAGGTAAAGAGACACTTTGAGAGGACCTTTGAGGCTCCAGGGCCTGACATGCCTTCTGTGTGACCTACAGTGCTGGGGTTTCACCACCCATGTCCTTTGTCTGTGCCTTTTGGTGCAGCCCAGCTGTGTGACCTTGGCTCAGCTCTAATGAGAAAATATGTTTAACTGTAATGGACCATGCAAACTAAAACTTTGCAAGAGAAAGGATGTAAAAAACAGGCAGAAAAAAAACCCTGTTTAGACTCATGGTATTTCAGGACTTAAAAGAAAAATGCTGACATGAAAGAGTGTAAAAGCCCAAGAAAAAAAGCAGAGTGAAGAGGTAGCAAATCAGTAGAAACAAGGTTGAGGCCAGACCTTTTCCCGAAACACAGGAGAAAAATATTTTCCATTTGACTGATAGCTGTCTGGACAGTAAAAACTCCCAGGGAGTCTCTACAGATCCTGCAAGTCTGATAATCTGGATGGAATAATAGTCTGATACTCATGTCTGCTATATATAGCTCCTGTATATAATTTTTTAATATATTATTTTTACAGATTTTTTCTTCACATGGTAAAAGATGTGTTAAAAGAAGAGGTGGGTATTTGTAGTTTCCAGTCTTTTTTCAGTTACAAGACAGAAAATTTAGAAAGTTAGTTGGCATCAAAATTTAGATAAACCCTATATATAGGGAGTTGTCCAGTGTTCTGAGTTAGTGGTCTGTTACTTCTCAAATTTGCAGTGATATTTGCAAGTTCATAGACCACAAATGAGGAAAACAACTCTCCTGGAGATTTCTGAATTATGTTAGAAAATAGAATACAAAAATATAAAAAAATAAAATTACGATAAAAGAATTGCGTACTATTCACCCTTGAAGAAATTGACATACCAACACTAATTTAGTTTCTAGAGACAAATTCTAAAATGAGCCAGTTTCTCAGAGTTTTGTTTTAAAATTTTACAGCATGTTTGCCTTGTAAAGATAAGTGTTCCTTAATTTTAAGGTAAATTCAAACATTCTGTGTAGTGTGCCATTATACATGAGAAAAACCCAAACCCCCTCATAAAATATAAAGCTGATCTGACATTGAAAAATCTTATCCAAATATCTTCTTGATAGATTCTGAGCATGACTTTTATGAAATTTCATGCATTTTCCTGCAGAAAATAATGCAAGATATTTCTGAAATCATATCTTTAAGAAATCTCAAGGCCTATGGAGACAGATTTCAAACTGTAAATTTTGAATTGTATCTGGAAACAAAGCAGAAATCTAGAATGCTTCTGGAATGAACTGGTATTTGTTAGATGTAAAGAAGTAAAAACCCTATTAAAAATTAATGGTGCAGCTTGCTTCGCTTCTTAAAATAAACATTTTATTTCTTGAAGTATAAAAAGAAATATTTGTGTCTATGGCTGTTAACTGAAGCATCTGGGATTATTTAGGACTTCATCAGTGTAAAAGGAGCAAGGTAATCAAAATTAAAATGATTATTCTTGTGAAGTAGATTGCTCTTCTTTCTTTTTTTTTTTTTCCCCTTTTGAAATAATCTTATTTGCCTGAACTGTGAGCTTGGGCTATCTGACTTTTTACCTTAAGTGGATATGCCAGAAGACACCAAAGACGTTATCTTCGAAGAAAGGCTTTATTAGAACTCAAAATAATAAATCAGAGCAGATAAGGGGTTCTTTGAAACAGGATCTATACATGCCGATCTATCAGCACAGCACAAAGCCTTCCCTGATGTGTTCACAGGCGAAACTTTTGTTTCAGATAAGAGCAGATTAACCTCAGGGGAGACATCCTCCAGGCAGAGCGAGTGCAAGGCAGGCTTGATGTCATCATCAGAGCCTTCTTTAGTCAAATGTTCTGTACTAATTTTCAGAAAAATCCCAGAAAAATTGGGGTTTGATCATATTTTATTTACACCGTGAGACTGATACAACGCACAGAGGTATGAAAAATATGAGCTCATGAAATGCATGTACACCATGAGTACACAGTACCTTCACAGTGGCTGTCAGAGATGATTTCACCAGTAATTCTTCAGATCAGAGACAGCCCTACTGTTCATGTTTTCCATCACATTTCTTCAACTTTCCTAATGTTATACATGCACCAGAACATATGCAAGCAAACATCCTCACACCTAATACAAGATTATTCGTCAGGAACCTGAACACCAGAGTGCCACAGAAAGGAATTCTGCTTTATATTTAAAATACTGCTACTAGCACACTAATTTCAGCCCTTTCAGCTTGCCATCTCACTGTTATGGCATTCACCACGTTCACCCACCAGGCCTACAGACAGCAGGAGTCAACTATCATTGCTGTGATTACAAAGTGTGCATGAGGGTAAATTCCTGATACCACATCTCCTGCGCTCCTTGGCACGGATGCAAGTGAATATATCACAGTACCTGACTGAGGCCTTCAGAACAAGGCCCTGTATAAACAAGTGTTACTTTGTGTTAATGACTTCAGTGATGACAGAAACTTACAGAGTAGCAAATGCAGGGCACTTGGTATATTTTACTTGGAATGGGACACCTCTTGACACAACATTCCCCAAACTTCTGGCTCAGCCCTGGCACAGAGGCAAATACACGAGCCAGATGAGAATCTAACCTCACCTTTTCAAAGCCACTATTACCTTCACAATTACCTTGTATTATTGTGACCAGAGAAAATAAAATTTTTACTGCGCAACCAGCCTGTAAATCTTGTAGTTGCCTGTTTTCTCTATCAGTAACACCTCACCTGAGACACGACCT
>VZTB01004763.1:4366-124465 GCA_013397245.1 Thryothorus ludovicianus | reverse complement strand
AAGCTATTAAAAAAAAAAAAATAAAGGAGCTAATTTTGATTAAACAAAATAATGTAAAACAACTTTTTTCTGCAGTATGAATATCTGCACATATATTTCAGGAAAAAAATGGGATTGTGTGCATATGGGATTGTCTGGAAGTGGAGGGGGGATATCGGTTGAGCGTGTCATTTAGATATTTTTAACTGTGTATGTGCCTAATAGAACATATGACTCATAGAAGAGAAGCCTTTGAGAGCCAGAAACTCTAAGTATCTACTCAATCCTATAGGTACTGAGCAGTGTGGATGCAGTCTATGAACTTTTGGTTTTTTCAGGGACATATTCTTCTGTTGCATGGGCAGGATAAGCCCAGCAGCAGCAGCCTTCAAGGTACAGCTAGAGGTTGGTTCATTGCCAGCAGCTGTTTGGAACAGAGTAGTTCTAAGTGAGCCATTTCAGCAACTAGAAATTGCAGCCATCTACTGGTAACTGCCAAAATGTCAGTCAGCCAGAGACTTAAGGGCTTGGCATCTATTTATATTATCTCCCCAGACACATCCAGACTTATACAAGTAGTTGAAGAATGTGAGAGCTGCAGTGTGACGGCTGGCCCTTTTGAAACTGCTATTGAAGCTATCCACTACTGTATTTGAAGCTCTCCATTACTGTACTTTTTTTTTTTTTGCATCCACATACTGATACAGTTTTAACATTTAAGACATTTAACATGGTGTATAAAAATAAATAGGAATTTAATAATATACCCTTTTATGTTTTCCCTGCTTTTCTTTTTTCTTTTCTTTCTTTTTTTTTTTTTTTTTTTTGGTTCTCTAGTGTTAGGCTCATGTAGAAATATTAACTGATAAATCTTGCCCTGTGGTTGTAGAAAAATAAATGTACTTACTGTTTGAAAGAACAGCTTAGTGATGGTGGTCTGATTTCTTGAAACTGTACAGAGCATGCATTATAAAGCACTATTGAAGGTACTTTATGTCCAAATTACTGACTTGTACTTACAATTCAAATTTTTATTTATTTACTTTCTATTTGACTTAGAAGATTCTCAAGGCCTGAAGGTGGAAGAATCTTTATTGTTATGGTATCTGGTGCAATTCCTGTCTGGTTGCTGGGTCACATTGCTTATTAACCATGCTAGGAATGTAGAAAGATTCTCTCTGTTGCTTTGGGAATAACATGTTTTTTTGTTTTAACAAGGAGTAGACTGCTTTGGAGGGGCTCCTAGACAAGGGAAATCTCAGGGGGAGCATGAGAGACAGAGAAAATATTTGGACCAGGTACAGGATATGAAGGAGTTTTCCTTCCTTAAATCTTTTAATTGAATGACTGTTTTATCTCAAGATTAGTCATGGCTGTCTGGGTTATTTCACTTATTTGCAGGCAAGATCCGTACCTACTCTTCCTTTCCACCAGTCCCTGGATGGCAATTTCTTCTGAAGTTATGAGTATGTGCAGCTTAGATTTTTAATGCCCCAGAATGTCTGGTGCCTTGAATGATGTCTTGGCGTTCAATATTGATTTTTATTCTTGTCTTTATTTCTTTTGATAAGAGGTAACAAATACCTGTTCTAGAAGGTAAGGAAAGGTGATGAAAACAAAAAAATAAATAAAGCTTTTCAATGACAGTTGTATTGGCTCAGTGATAAATAAGTAAGTGTTACTGTGCCTTGCCAGTAAACGCTGACTGAAGTCACAGGGTACAGTAACGGCTTAGTACATCTGACACTGGTGGAAAGTACTGTGTAGTTTAACTAACAAGCTAACTCTGTCAAATGAACGGTGGTAAGTGAGGTTCAAGGCATGGACATGTGCCAGCTTGAAGTTTTCTTTTAAGCTAGGTGTACAGCAAGTTTTTGTGTCCCACAAATCAGGGGAGCTCACGTCTGTAACACTGGCATGACCTCAAGTAAGGGAAGGACATTGTGACATAATTAAGGTGCCTGCTGTGGCTAAAGTGCCCTGTTAATTCTGTTTGTGTGAAGAACAGGATGAGTTCACTCCCCTGGACAGAATATCAGTCATCCATGTCTGTAATTAAACTTCCAAGTGGAAAAATATGGCTTAGTTTTGCATGAACATTTCCCTTGCCCTCATTGACACAGGGTCAGTATATGCTTATGAATAAAGAATTAAAGTGTACTTTTCCAGCTTAAAAATAATTCCATTATCTTGTAAATTGCAATATTTCTTTGAAACATTGTGAATATTTACCAGATCTTTTCTTTTAAAGGAAAGAATTCAAGATGAAATAACAAAAAAAAAAAAAAAAAGGCTCATATTTTTCCCATTTAAATGGTTGTACTTGAACACTCCGATGCTATATATGTAGATATACACTTTTCTTGGAAATTCTCCTTATTGTTTGTAAATATGAAGTTTGTAGGTCTTATTCAGAACTATCCCTTTGCTGACATTTGTCTGTTGAAAAATCATCCAGTTAATTGTTTACAATGATATGGCCTATTGTAACCATCTCTCTTTTGTCCAAAGCAATCATTTTATGTCATATACCACTGCAATTTAGTGAATATGGCAGAACCATGGGATCTCATAGGACTGCCTAATGGAAGCAAAATCAAATATAATGAAATACTCAAAATGTGAGTTACTTTATTTATACAAGTGCACTGATCAAGTAGGCAAACAGTTCCTAAACAATATACAATCAATATTTCAGTCCAGAAACTTCATCAACTTCTAGGTCAATTTCTGAGAAAAAAAGATGGGTTTCCAGTACAGACTTAGTTTAGAAATCTGCCTATGATACAAAATGAAGTTCACTGCAGCAATGAAAGAAGGTGTCTAGAAACTAGATAGTGTTCTCTGCTTTGTTGTTCCCTAAACTGTCTGGTGATGAACATGGGCACTGCGTTTAATAACTTTTGTGGACTTACTTCCTGAAATGTTTAGGGAATTTCTGAATGATTATTTGAGAAAAATATTATAGCAACAAATCAGCCTAATTTCAAATTTATTATTTTATTATTTATTAATTTTCAAATTTAAATAAGTGAAAAAGTAAAAATCATGTCAACAGATAGCCTGATGCAAAACAAAGCTGACCTAGTTTATGGTTCCTCAATTGTATTTTTCTCATCATCTGCTGCATAATTGAAAATTTCTGGAGGTTTTTAGATGACTGCATGTTTTCTTTATTTGATTCCCTCACAAGACATCAAGTCTCCTGGTTATACATCTCATTAATTGATTTTTCATGAACAATCATTATTTGTTCATAAAGTATTTTCTTTTAATAGCAATTATACCAACATGAATGTGTTGTCTTGCAACCTTGCAATTCAATTTTCTAGCAGAGGTACTGGGCTCTCAAACTGAGACAGCTTTTGCCACTGTTTAGCCAAAGGCAATAACAAAATGGAAGAGAAAATCATGAGGACCTCATGTCCTGCATTGGGACTTCAGTTACCTTCATTTTATGCCATGAAGACAGATTAGTCCATTTAGAGATAGCTCAGGGCTATCATGCCAAGGCTTTGCATTGCACAGCACACATTGGATACTACTAATCTTGCCTGACTGACTCTTCTGCACTGCATCATCTCTCTTGCAGAACAACAAATCTGTGCAATTTTCAACATTGCACATATATTTTTCTTTCTTTTTTTTTCTGAGCGTCCATTTCATCTCCCCAGAATTGCTCAGACTGAGATAATGCTTAAAAAAAATTCTGCTTAAAGTCAAATAAAAGATCCAAAAGTGGTACATGTGAAAGCAGGAAAGATGGAGAATGCAAAAAATCTATTGAAAAAAAACCCATAAACAGAAAATGAAACAAAGTGAGAAAATATTCTGTGCATATGACCCGTGATCCAAAACTTGTGCAGTGAAGGGGAGGACTTGCTATGACTAAATCAAACCTACACATGGTGCACTAGGTGACAACTGCAGGTGTTGTTAGAGCCAATGTAAACATAGGCAGTTAACATCAGAGAACATTTCAATGTGAAATTCTCAGTGAACAAAGAAATTTTCTGATTATTTAGAACATTAAAGTGCTGACTTAGTTCAAAGTTTAACAGGTAATCTGTATAAATACCTATTCTTTGCATAGATATTTACTTTCAACTAGAATATTTTAAATTTATGAACATATTGAAAACATGTAGAGATACCAATGTTATTCTCAGTTGTGAGAACTCTCAGGAAGCGCTTATATTTGCTTTTCATGTCTGGATATCTCTCCTTTCATTTAATTTAACTTTTCTCAGACATCATTCTTTAGGCTGCTCTCTACTTCATTTTGTGGCCTCTATCCACTCTGTTATTCTAGCACTCTACTTAATCCAGGATCTGTCTGTGCAATGTTGAACAATCAATCTCCCTTTAAATAACTTGTCAGTCCTCTGGTGGTGTTTACTGTACTTTTTGGATTGAGAAATCAAGTAGAAAATCTCTGTTTAAATAAATGTGAGTATACATACTGTAAGACCAGTAAGCCCTATACAATTAAGAAAATGCACGTCCATTTCTTAAGCAGCATCTTTATACAATTATCATAATAAAAAAAAGAAAGAACAACAACAAAACAAAGTGTCAACCCTTCTCTCTTTTACTTTGTTTTGATTTTCTTGATTTTATTTTTTTTTCTATTGTAAAATAGCAGCTGAATAATATATTTTGCACGCACACAAAGGAAGTATATTTGTTAATGTCCTTGCAAAGACTTCAACAAAGAAATGTAACTTAATAAGAACTCCAAAATAATATAACTTTAACCCAAACTTTTCAAATAATACAGAAATTTTCCAGGCACATCTTGTTGGACACATGCATGTTAGCAGCAAGTTAATCGAAGAGATTTATTTCATTTAAATACCTGAAGTGTGTTTTAAAATGGGTTTAGACTTACTTAATCTTGTCTTCATTTTTGAGAGATAAAATAGTGCTGAACACTGTCCTTTTTGCTTTTGATTCATTCTCTTATTGAAGTGATTTGTGAGTATATTTGTGAGTGTATTGCAACCAATAAAATGAGATAACTGAAAAATGAAGCTTGAGTCTAGCTGAAGGCTGTCTCTGTAATGATGTCCTGAAAAAGCCTCATGATGTCCACACATCCCCATGCCAAAATTCGAAGGCCGCCCACAACTCACACCTATGACAGCAAAGAAACTCCTACATGTAACACGTGTGGTGATGCACAGTAAGAAGCCGAATCTATTTTTAAAGATTTTTTTCCAGGATTACAGTCTGCATCTGTAAATGCTGGTTTGCATCTGCTGTAAATGTCTTTTCATTAGTCAGCCACCTGCTAGATGAGAAGTGTTGCACTAGCAACACAGTATCTGAGAATATGCATGCAAAGTTTGAGACCAGAAAGTGGCATTGAAAAAGATCAAATTTGCTGCACAGTAAAGTTGTTATTTTGACATATATACAAATTGAAGTAATTCCTTATGCAAGTGTTCCTTGATGAACATTTATTACTATTCATTATCTTTTGCCTGTGCACAGAATGCAGACTTTGAAGCCAACGTTATTGGATTTATGAGGACTCTTCAGCACCATGGATCACACTGTTCTGCCAGATCATCAGCTGGTCCTGGCAGAAATAGAAGGCCAATGGCTAAAGCAATTACCTTCACTGAGAATAAACTGAACCTAAAACTGACAAGTATGCATTTTCATGCAGATACTTTCCAACAAAGAGGAATGTCATCTATAACATTTTGTGTATCAAATGCTAAACATTCATTGCTGATGAGCTGTAAGAGGTCCAATAGGGAGTCAGAGTTTGTTAATATGAAATGAAGACCAGGGCAAAAGTTATATGATCTCTCAAAAACAGCTTACGTTTTGGAATTAATTACTTCCCAGCAGCCAGCCAATAAGAGCGATTTAGAGGTGTCAGGAACTTATAAATCCAAACTACTGAAAATGCTTCAGCTTTATGAGTTTGTGTATGCATGAAAGAAAACAAATTTGGTACATCACACTTCACTATTCCATCTATAATGGTTGGAATAAAGCGGACTGATTCATATGCCACTGAAATCCTTCAATTTTGAAATGCCACATTCATACTGAGGGTAGTAAAAGTAATGTAGAGAAACATTTGAACTAGAGACAGATCTGTCTTCAGATTAAAATGTAATACAACTTGTGCAGGTTCTTTTTGAAATACATTGGGAAAATACTTTTGGATAAAATAAAATTGACCCAAGTAATATAAGTTTTAAGGTTTGCAGAAAAACAAATTATTGAAATTGACACCATGTATCAATGTAAGTAAAATAGTTAGGTTTGAAGATTAAATTTAATCTAATGTCTATTACAGAACTTAAACAGTGTGCATGTTAAAACTTTTTGAACAAAAAAACAGAAGTGAAAATCTCTGTGTTCAGGGAGCAGAGGTGTCTTCTTTTAATGAGACAGTTTAAGAAGTCAGATTGACATCTTACTATCCTACTTCTGGACTTTGGATATCTTTGTTTTGATGCTCTATTCCAGTAAATTTTTGTGTTCCACTTGTGCAAGGTTCTTCTGTGAATACTAGGTTCTTTCCTGGAGTTTCAGTACTCTTGGAACAATTATTCATGATTTCTGTGCTCTGATTTGTTGAAAATAATTTCTTGGATTCCTCATACAATTTTCAATTGTCTTATAATACTCACACTTACAATATATCTTTCATACAAAGATCATTGCTGCTTCTTATCCATATGGTGGCTTGAAAATTCCTACCTTTGCACACACATATTTCTGAAGTATTCAATAAAAAGAATAGTTAATAGAATATAAATTAAAAAATCACTTTATATATTCAGTCACTCAGTGGTTTAAAATAGAACTTGATAACTCTTATAAAGAAATGAAATTAAAATGAGAGAAAAAAATTCAATATACTCGGAATCATTTTACAGGAAAAATGTCAATCTTACCTTGAGAATCTCTTCGCTTACCAATCTTTCAGATTGAAAAATTCATCAAAAATTGTCGTGCAGTTATTGTCATACAAGGTTATAAAGAGTAGGGAACATTTTTGCTATTACTTAAACAAGAAAGTATGAGAGAGTTTTGCTGTTGCTGGACTAGAGTCCAAAAGAAAACATCTAAAAGTATCAACAGCATCTCCAAAGTATCAGCAGCATCTCCATCCCCAGCACAAAGTCTGATATCACAGTCCATCCAGTAGGATGAGGCTATCAAGATCTCAGGAGGAGAAAGTCTGGCAAGGGCAAACGATGCCCCATTCAGCTGCAGCTGAGTGCAGGTGACATCTACAGCAGCAAGCCAGACAGTGTCAGGAAAATTTCCAGGTACTGGTCTGTCTATCGTTATACAGTTAGGACAACCCTAGGTTACCTTCAGTCCTTCTCAGCTAGCGTGATCCCAAGCAATACCAGATCTTAGCTCAAGGCTCATCACAGACCAGACCCCACTGTCAAGTTCTTATCTAGGGGCTCTGCTTTGAAGGGAGATTGAGTAATCCAGCAGAGAAATTCCTGCTCCTACTGGTCTTGAGGGAAGAGATCTTTCCTAGTGTATTTAATGGTACAGACACAGCCAGTCTCTTCCTGTCTGGTTTCAGGAGCAGTTAGCAAACTAGCAATTCCTTAAATCTCCTAAAAAAAGAAGAATAAAGATCTCCAGGGCAGAAAAAATGGCAAATACTTTTGATCTTTCATAATCACAGGAAAGACATTAAACTGAGTCATTAAAAATAAACTCTAATTAAAGAAATATTCTTTTTGTAGAGAGAAGAAACTAAACAGTGTTGGTGAAACTGAATGGAACACCCTTAGAAATTCAGAGGTCCATTCTTCACTGAAGTATGTGCCTATAGAGTCTTGCTTGCAAATTATATGATTCCGTAGAAACAGAGATCTAGAAAGAGCCAAAGAAAATATATTTTATTTACTAGGAGTCTGAAGTAGGGGTTTTTTTTGGTAAAACTTACAAAAATTATACCAGAAATATTATACATATACATATAAAGATTGAAAGTCCTCAAACACAGAGAGAGATGATTTCAAGATCTAAATGGGAATATTAATAAAAACTAGTAAGAATGGACTAAAAACCACAGAAGTGATTTTATCTAAAGTGAAGTACATTCAGCAGAAGTTCATGAAATCAGTTTGACCTGGCAGCCTTAGCTGTAGAGACATTTGCATTCCTCAGTATTGGATAGGTAGAAGTGGTAAATAAAGTTAAATAAAATGTCTAAAATAATTAAACAGAAAACAGGCCTGATGAAATCAATTGACAAGGAAATCTAATTAATATATGTTTCCATCTGTAGCATTATTTATTTAAATGAATGAATGACATTACAGAAGTCAAAACTGTCTCATGCTACACCAAAACATACTAGTACTACATCTCTTTTGATCTTATATATCCATAAGATATTGGTAGCCATAATCCAGTTTAAGAAGCCTGAACAAGGGTCTGCAGTATGTGATGATCCCTAGCTGTTGAAGATTGAATAGACTTGTACTTAATATAAATGGTTTTCTTTACAGAGGTCAAATGCAGCAGTGCAAGTGAGATAAAGTTTTCTCTCTTTCAATGCACTAATATCATTTAACAAAAAATATAGTCTGTGCTTCATCTGTACTAATGTAATTTATTCAACTGCAATAAACACCATTATAGAAAACAAAAATAAACTTGTCTTAAGATGACAGTACATCAAATGAACCAGATGTTTTCATATTAGGTTTCAAATAATGAATTTGAATCCTTTTAATGGATTGAAAGCTCTAGTAGAAAGGTTATTAAGAGTCAGAACAGACTCTCCTAGTTGTTCAGGAAAATGAATCACAGGTTTTAAGAAACTGGGGACTGAAACTGGTAGATACAACATTCAATTACTGACTTGCTGTTTCCAGATCAATGACCTTGAGGGAAAGCAAGGTTAATTAAACCTTAATTCACTCAAGATAAATTGACATTTTTCTCTCACTGCAGCAATTGTCTAAGCAGAAATCTTACTAGTAGTGGTGAAAGTTAATACAAAAAAATTAATCATCTTTATTCCTGTGTCATGATTTAATGAAGGTATTCCTATGTTCTACTAATTTAAAATCCTGTAGGTGTATCGATAGTCATAATATTTGTTTATAATCATCATCTACAAAATACTTTAAAAAAATATGGTTTCATTCTAAAAACATTCTGAATTGAATTCTAAATTAATCTAAAAGTTCACAAAAGCAAAAGAGTCTAGAAGCAGCTTTGCCCCCACAACTGTTTGTTAATGAACACAACTTTTGTGAGATACAAAGCTGGATGTACCACAGGTAGAAGCAAAAAGAACTCTGAAGTCACCTTTGAGACCGTACTCTAGTGAAAGAAGTTTCAGTGCACTTCAGTATTTGTGCTCCTTCACTTTTTAAAAACTGGAACCACTCCAAAATTGCATATTTTCAGATGTATTAGATAATTTGGTTGGGTATTTCAAATACATCATTGTACTAATCAATCACTGAAAAAGCAAACAGAAAAAAAATTAAGTGGTTTACACACCATTTGAATAGTTACGACAAGAATAATCCTTTGCTTTGGAAAAAGTATTTCCTGCAGTGACTGTAAAGTTTCATGGATATAATTTAAATTAATACATCTGTTTCTCTTCTTTTCCTACCTTGTCACTGATATCTGAAAATTGTGGGTGAAAAATTCTAGGAGCTGATTTAGCTGCAGTTTTATTCTTCATCATACAAACTTCAGGGCAAAGGCAAATCAGGTCCATTCTGTTTTATTGTCTGAGAAAAGAAAAGGATGTCTCAATTTCTCTGACATTTTGTACTTTATACCACTACAGTAGTCCAAATTTTGTTACTGATCCTCTTCTAACTAATAATATCATAAATATTACACAGAGTATTAAAATTTCACAGAGGATACATGGATCTTTAAGGACTGAATTCCATTTAGCAGTCTTAATTGCAGCATCTGTTCCTTTGCTGTAATGACATCAAAATTCATCACAACATAGCATCATTACAATGCAAAAGAACATAATAGCATCATTGTCATATAAAAGCCTTATAGCAGGCTAGATTTCCAACAAAGATGTGAAAGGAAAAATGATTGTTTTTTGAAGAATACCAATTTGATAGTAGCAATCTTTTTTTTTTCCCTTTTAAAAAGCCTTTAACTGTAATATTGTTTTCATGTGTAGAAATAAGTGCTTTGTTTTTTTGTTTGCTTATTTGTTTTGTTTTGTTTTAATTCTAAGATTCTTCTTGACAAAATGTCCTTTAGCAAGTGGAAGTATCTGGGGATCTTTTATTTACTTGATTTGAATTGAGGATCCTCTTGACTAATTTGATATTCTGAATTTCTCAAACCATGTTCTGTTATTTTTTGTAACAGTCTCTACCATGATTTGCACATGCATTGAATCTTAATTAGCCCGTGAAAAAATTATTAGTTTCTGAACCAAGACTTGCATATAATTGAGGAGCAAGCAAAATCACATCTTGAATCTGGGACTCTAGAATCATAAAGAAAGCTAGATTCCAAATAAATGACTCCTCTACTCCCCTTCCTTCACCACTTTCGGTAAGGAAAGGACACTAAAGGAGGTATAAATTGAAATAAAGATTTACTGAAAGCACAATAGCAGCAGCAGTATAATAGCAAATTAATAGCAAAATTATACAAAAGAGGTGTTTTACCCACAAAAGGTTATTCACCACTGGGAATGTTACTGTGCCCATGCCACCGGTATTCAGGAAACAAAGCCTATCTGCCAAGGAGAACTCCCACAGATCAAAATTACACTTCTTTCCAGTCTGAAGACAGTGGGCAGCAGGGACAACCAAAAAGGGATCATGCAGGTGTTGGTTGAGCTCAGGTCTCTGCAGTTGTCTGTGCCGCTGCCTCCAACTCTCTGCTGTGCTCTGTGTGTGTGGAAAACCTCTCTGCTGGGGTGCTGAGCCCACGCTGGCTGTCCCTGCTGGCTGGCTCTGCTGCACCCTGGAGCTGTCTGTTTCTGTACCACAAGGCCATAGTCACGCTCTAGAGACCAGTGGGCAGTAGAAGGGACCAAGTTCTCTGGGGTTTTAAGGAGACTATCCACTCCACTACAGTCAGCAAGACAAGGCGGCCAACTTCCAATGCCAGTGCCCAGCTTTTCCTGTTGAAATCACATCCCTAGTAATGAAGTAGGTGGTATGGAATAAACAGTGCTAAAAACTCCATCTTCTTTCTCTATAACCGGACAAACTGGCTTTCAGTTCTCCATGGCAGTGTGGGCAACAGCGGGACACAAGAAATACACTGAATACAACATTGCTTGTCTGCCTGAAGCACAGAAGCACTCTAAGGTTCCTGAAAGTTATATCAGAGTTCTTGGAACAGCATGTTGTAATTGAGCCACATGTTAGAGATCAACACTCTAAAATCAACAGATAAAGAAAACCTTAATTGTTTTTGTTTCTTTTCTATCTTTCCAAGATTGCTCCTTGTTTAGAAAAACTTGAGAAAAAATATATTAATATGGTTAAAATTTTAGCTATTACAAGTCTATTGGATCCTTCTTTTTCATGGTCTGAAGATGTTCACTGAAATGGTTTTGAGACCAAACTTTCAAAATATTTTGACAGAGCTACTTCCTCAGTCATTTTACTCTCCCTTAATTGGAGTTGATAGAAAACTGAACCATGAAAATATTTACTACACTAAACAAGCAGCCTCAGCCTGACAGAACTTCTGCCACAATTCAAAATTATCACCACATATCTGCATATGTGCATAAAAGGGGGATGAAGTGGTTACTAAAAGAAAAAGATGAAGGTTAGTACAATATCATTTGTATTTAAAATTGAAGAAACTAAAATAAAGAGGTTCAGTGGGTTTAATAATTTCAAAATAGACTTATACTTTACCCTTTGAGTTGCTTTATTAGTATTATAAATATTTTTCCAGATGCATGCTAAACCTTCTTAGTATCTGCTAAATACTAACTTTCTTAGGCAATACTTGTCTTTATATTTATCCTCTGCTTTTTCCCTAGATCAGTTATGCTCCAGAAAATATCTCCTTCAGTAAAATCAGTGGTCATTCTAAATTTTAGTAGCAAAGGGTTTCACCCTCGTTCCTGAAAATAAAAGAGAAAATTTATTACTCAGTTGTTTTCTACTGAACGCCTTATATCCATTCAGAGGGTAGCAAGGGTTTTCTTTTATTTAACTTTTACTGAAGCAGAGAATACTGGACTGTTAAGATGGAAGAGCTCCAGGGTTGATAGAGTGTTCCTGGCAGGTGGTAATAGCCTGTTGTCATATGGAAGATATTTTACTACAATTCAGCCTCAGTCCAAATGTGTGATCTAAAATTAGGCATGAAAGTCACAGAAAAACTTAATGTGCATGTAGATAAGATGCATACTTGTCTCAAAAAATAAATGTGATTCTTTAACACTTAAAGACTGTATTTAATTGTCCATTGTACCCTTAGTCTCAATTCAGGAGCAAAACTGAGAGTCCTGGTCCTGGGATCTGAACTGCTTTAAGTCAGTTTAAATGTTGAAAAAAAGAAAATTAAAAAAAAAAAAAAATTAAAACATCTCTCCCTCCTCAAACTAAACCTTGGAAACAAAACCCCACAACAAAACAAAAACCCAACAAAGCCTCCTCTACCCCCAAAAAACCAACCCAAACCAAAACACCAAGAAAACGAATTCACAAAAACCAACCGAAAAAAACCCATAAATTCAACCCAAAACAAATACCTCCTCAAAAATGACACAGAATAAAAAATGAAGGAGCCTCATTTTCCCCTCCCTCTGTTTTCCTTGATGTGAAGTCAAAATCTCACATGCCATTCCTTATAAGTAGTTTTTAATTGGGTCAAATCTGACCCACTAAGAGGCTTAAAAAGTGTTAGATTTAGTGAAAAGTTAAAAAATACAAAACTGAAAACTGGGTGGAAGCATTCCTTTCGAACTAGCATTGTTTCCAACCCTGTAAGTGTACAGGCATGGCAACATCGTTGAGGCCAATAACAGAATTCTAGCCTGGATTTGGGTAATTCATACAACTCCTCTGGCACAGAGATAGAACGAGAAGGTTTGTGAATTCAAACTGGATGAAACAATCTGTCCTGTAAACTGGGCCTAAAAAATGAGTGTTTTACTTTCTATCTCTCACTCTCTGTGAACCAGCTAATTTAGTGTCTGACATCATCTGGATGAGGCACAATCAAATGTGTCAAACAGAGCTAGAGGTGTCGCCAGGTAGAGATGGAGGAGAGCGTGACTGTAGAAAACATAACTTAGGAAGGTTTATATAGGAATTTGTTTTTAATGCTCTTGTATATAAAAAGAGATGGTGTCTGCTATCAAGACTGCTGTAAGAATCAGTTCAACATATATCTTTGCAATTCCCTTTGAGACCTCAAGATGGAAAGTAACATATCTGGAAAACATTCTTTCCAATTTTATTTTATTGAAGTTGTTACTTTCTCTTTATAACAAAGCCCTGAGATTCTCAAATCCCATCTATAGTAATCTGATTTAGGAAAAATAACAGATAACAAATCACTACTAAACAAAGGAGAATAAATCCCATTCTGAAGGTAACTGCATTGAAATTATTATTGAACTTTTTTCCTTTGATTGTAGATTGTAGCAACTCTTTTAGGTCCAACATGAAGAGCAGTTTGAATTTCCCTGTGGCTCAATGGAGGCTTTTAGATGTCTTTTTTTTTCCTAGGCTCTGTCTTCAATGAAAACCTCATGGGTGAACAGCACTCAGCATGGGACTTAAATACCACAAGCCTACAGGGGCAAATGACTCACAGCTATAGTAGAAAGGTACTTAGAGAAAGAATAATAGGCACATGGTAAAGAATGCCAATAATGTGTATTACAACCAGATATCTGACTGAACTTTTTCTTTATTTGTTTTATTTTCATTCTGTGATGTAGAGAAAAGATTGAGGGAGAGGCTGCAAGCTTTGGTCATTCAACATGTTATGTTAAATAAATAAATAATTTTTATGCGCCTTAGATGTTCCTGAGAGTCCAGATTGTCTATTATCGCCTGCATTTTTCAGTATTCAGTGCTTTTAATGCTTCCACTATTTTATGTGCAGCTTCGGGTATTTTTGAGCAGTGGAAACCTTTTCAAATTATCTTTAGATGTGTAATGTAAGCCCAAGGAATTACTAATTCTTATTCATGTGAAAAATATTGAAGTTCTCTGTGTTACTAGGTGTCCAATAATGGTTTCTTTCAGGAATGCTGAGAATGGATTACTGCTCATAGACAAGTCAACCACTCAAAGTGTAAAGATGTAAACTGATTAGGTCATAAATCTGAAAAGGTATTGCTGGTATGAAGTTTACCCATCACTCCATATTCAAAGATATTCAGGGAAACTTAGATTGTCAAAAACTCTTAGTATTTAATGTTGTAATTGTACAATCTGCAAGAATTATTCTAAAGGAATTTATCTTTCCCTGAACAGTGTTAATTTACTTTCAAAGATTTAAATCTTCCTTTGTATCAGAGTATTTGATCTTTGACACTTGAAGTTTTGCCTCCTTATATTCAAGGTGATGAACACGAGACACGAGACACATGATACTTAACTTCCACATTTTTTATTTCCAAATAAAAAGTCTGGAGGAGGATTTACCTATGAAGCTTATGTTTTTACTCAGAGCAATTATTTTCCTTATATAGAAATTACACATACTCTTGTAAACAAAAGTTGAAGATTAAAACTTACACAGTAGAAAATTCGCATGGCACAGCTGAGTATTTTAATTGATATATATAATTACCAGATCATTCTCATAACGTAATATCTGTAACGTAATAATCTTCCATGAGCATCCATAGTCATGGTTTAAAAAAACACAACTTCTGTCTGGAAACAAAACAGTAATAGGATATAACAAATTGTGCAATACTACCTTCTGCTTAGAGTTATACTGAAAATGAACTTTAGTCATTATACTCTATTAAAGTATGTGAAATAAATAACAGGTTTTATAATGGAATCATTTTACTGAAGATATTCTGTGTGAAAAAAAGTGTCTAAAAAGTTAGACAAAATTTCTTTTCCAGCCTTATACACTCAACTGAAATGGACTGAAATTGCAATGTGAGAAATTAGTTGCTTTGTAATGTTTACATGTACCTACTTAAAACTTTTATTAGTAAGAAATTTCTGGTGCACCTTTTACTGATAGAATATTGCATTTCTTATTGCAACACTGGAAAGTAATATTATATTAATATACTGTAACATGACTGTTACAGTAATACTACAGATAATATGTAATAGCTAAATCAGATAAATGAAGATTGTATGAAAAAATATATTTAAAAATTAATAGCAATAGTAGCAATAATAGAAAAAGAAATAGCACAATTATATACAAAAAAACTTTGCTGGTTATTTGTCCTCTTTTGAAGTACCTATGGATGAACTTAATAGAACAGTTTGATTTCAATTTAAAATACTAGAGTTTAGAATTCATAAATCATATTTTATTTATGAATAAATCATAGTTTGGGGCTATGTAGGTATTAAGGCAAAGGCTACTGTGATTTTTTTGTCTATCATAGGATGAGCAATAATATCAAGACTCTTGCAGGACTGTTAGAAGAGAACACAACACCAACACACACAAAAATTATTTTTTTTTTAATATCTGTAAATAAATCTGATGATTATGAAGGAAAAAGAAAGAGCTACACTCTAAATGACTTTATTATACAATCTAAATATTATTTCCATATTTTTTACTGGTAGTCATTTTACACTAAACTGGGATGGTGCTTGAAAATAACATTCCAATAACTCCAAAGTGTGGTATTCAGTGTAATTCACTTATCTAGAAGCTTTATGTTACCTAAAGCCACAGTGAAAGTAGAGAAATATGTGAAAGTAACCCAGATATTCTGCAAAAGTAATTTCAGCCTCAAACTGCTGTTCATGTAATGGGGATTATTATAGCTCTGCTTGATCTTGACTCAACTTGATATACTCTAGCCATGAGAAAGCAGAGATTTAACTGGTAAAGAAAGAAGAATAAAAATAACTGATGAATTAAAAAACCTGTTTTTAATACATGTGCTAAAAAATATAGTGCCACTGAAACTTCAGAAGTGAAAAGGCTTATCTAATTACTTTGAGTGGGTGAGATGAAGAATGGGAAAAAATTACAAGGATGTATTTTGCATTCGGGTAAAATTGCTGATATTTATGTGCTTAATGGTGCTTTAAATTTTCTCTGTCAATTTTTGTTACTAAAACTGTAACCAGTTGTGTCTATATAAAAATGACGTAGAACTTGAACTTTTAAGGTCACTCATGCAAGTTTTTATGTTTAAGCATTAGACTCTAAAGAATTAGCATGTTAATAGCTGAGATCTGGAAATCAGTAAATGTATGCTTTGTTACCACATAGAATAAACTTTGTAGAAAGAGGAGTGGAAAAATAGATGAAATCAGGAGGCATGAGAACTGTCCTGTGAGTACAGAAAGCCTGCTACTCTACTGACTGTCTTCAGAGACTGTAGGCTGCTTTATGAGTTCCATAAGAGACAGGTAACTAAAAGCAAATCTGTTTGGATTTAAATTACTCCTGGAGACTTCCTTGTTGTAAGAAATCAGGGATTTACATGCTAAAGCTGTACATTTTACAAAACCCAAAATTATATGCTTGGTTCTTGTGCTTTTTGACAGGTGATATTGAAGATCTAAGGGAAAAATGCAGGAAACTTATGAAAATGCTGGGATTTTTTTACTATTTCCTCCTCCACTGGAAAAACATTTTGTACTTCTCGCATAGAGTATAATTGCTTTTGCATTAAACTGTCACAGTCTTGCTTTTCAGGTATGCCAGATCTGAAAAGGCAAGATACATTTGCTGAAAATATTCATAAATTATGCTAAAATTTTCTCCAAAACTGTTCACTGTCGGCCTTCATTATTGAAAATCACTTTTTCAAAATAGATGATATCTTTACTTCTTTTGAAGGTTGTTTCTGAGCAAATATGTTATAAAGCAGATCTACTACAATGTGAGAATAGGTAATACAGATCCATGATTCTATCAGTAGATACATAACACAATGTAGATGTCATGTTTCTTGTTGATTTAAATCTTTTAGTTTTAGCAGAATCGCAGAATGGTCTGGTTGGATGGGACCAAAGAGATCATCCCTCCTGCCATGGGCTGCTCAGAGCCACATCCAACCAGCCCTTGAACACTTTGATGGAGCATCCACAACTTCTCTGAGCAACCTGTTCCAGTGCCTAATTAATCTCAAACTAAAAAATTCCTTCCTGATAGCTAATCTAAAAAAATCCTCTCAGTCTGAAGCCATTTTCCCTTGTTCTGTCATTTCATGGTCTTGTAAATAGTCTTCATTTTTCTTGTAGGCTCCCTTCAGTTACTGGAAGGTCACAATTAAGTCTACCTGAAGCCTTCTCTTCTCCAGGCTGAGCAAATTCTCTCTGCCTTTCCTCATAGAAGAGGTGCTCCATCCCTCTAATTATCTCAGTAACCTCCTCTGGACCTGCTTCAACAGGTCAATGTCCATCCTGTGCTGAGGATCCCAGAACTGGATCCTAATCTCTTATGCACACACACAGAGTATGCAGGATTGTTATTCAACTACTGGCTGCAATTCTATCTGTGAGGTAACAAGCAAGTAAGAGACAAAATCAAATTGGTATTGTATTCTTTTTTCTTCCCTCAAATCCTTTAGGAAATGCACTACAGGAAAGATGCATCCCTGGAGAACTTGGAAACCAGTACATAGATGCTGATCTCTTGCAAAGCTTCGAGTGGACTCTTTTCCAGAAAGTACTCAGCAATTCCAGAGTTATAAGGTCAGTTATGCCCACAGGCATTCACTCTTCAAATCTGCAAAAACTTAAGCATTGTGAGACAATTCTGACTCTGGGGAGAAGAACATTGTAGCTGTGGAATGCCACCTTCCATATAATTTTTACTTTCAATTTCAAACAGAGATGTGACAGTGGCCCTGTTTTGCTTATGTTGGTCTAAACACACCTGTTGAAACACTTTTGAATTCTCAGGTGATTCTAAGTGCTAAAGCACAGTACGATTTATTATCTTCCTCTAAGGAATCTGCCCCAAAATGACAACCTGCTTTCATTTAATCTGAATGATACATGAGAAGTTCCAGATGGCTCCAGAAAGCAAGCTGGCTTCTCCCCCAGTGCCAGGAAACAAGACTGAACCTAATAAAAACTAATCTTGTTGAGAAATTCTCAGGTACCATATTTTCACAATGCATACTATATGCACATTTGAGAGGTATATGACTTTGAACAAAGCTTTGGCCTTCAGTGGAATCGTTTCACTTTCTCTCTCTTCTTCTTCAGTCTCCCTAAACTTCTCTTAAGTGTGATTTGACTACAGAATTTATGTCTTGTCAACATGATTCTAGGTGACAATATAATTTGTGTGCATGTAATAACAAACAAAAGTCTATAAACCTGACAACAATAAAGCGTAAAGCCATGGAGGTTTTTACTGAGTAAGTGCTTTCATTGATATTGGGTACCTCCACTGACACCACATCCAACCTCTTTGAAGCTCATCTGAAATGAATAGTCCTCTGCAACTATTGAATGGATATTTTTTTCTTTAAATATACTTACAACAAACAGGTTTCTGCAGATTATGAACCATGAAAAATATAGACTACTTTAATGGCTTTGTCTGTTTTGTGTTTGAGACATCTAGATGGTGCTATTACACATACTACTACCTATATTTCAGATGACAGATAGCTAATGATAAAAGATGCAAATGATCTCACTGAAATCATCATAATGCCATTTTACCTAATGTCTAAAAAATAAATAAAAACCTTGCACTGCTGCTGAATCCATGAGTCTATTTTCTTCAGAAAGCTTTTGGGTTTTTATGCAGACTGTGGAAGACACACTATCAAAATTAGCCACAAGTTTCTGCCTTGTCTAGGTGTTCTTATAAGTTCTACCTTCTTCCCACAATCTTAGGTCTCTGGACTCCTTTAAAATAATTTCCTTAGACAAAGTTGTGTGATGTGATGAAGAAATACTGAGTGTCATTTAATGTCAAAGGAAATTGTTCCAGAAAATGTTGGAAAGTGAAAGCCAGGTTTGTTATGTTAGTTGCAACTGTGTTTGAATTAGAGCTTTTCCTAGATGACTAACTTAGTAAAAGAGAGCTGCAGGTAGATACTGCAATCTTTATATACATAAGAGACTATTGTTGTTATTCATACAGTAATATTCAAGTTAAAGTGTCATCAACCATCAATATTGTCACTAATGTCTCACTAGTTGGCTGTAGAAAACAAAGCAAAACAACTAAGTTCAAAAAGAAGGTGAACATTTTCCATTATATACTTCTTTCATAACTATCATTTTGTACATGATGCCAGAGGTAATAAAAATGGACTAGGTTTTAAAAAAAAAATAAGCTAATTTAAAACTTTTGTTTACTTTGCACTTAATCTAACATAATACTCTAAGAATCCATGTAAGACTACAAAAAATACTTAGTGGCTTAAGGGAATAGTTCTTGAGTATGAGTTTTTCTGAAAGTTTATAATCCACATTTGCCATAGGTTCATAACAAGTTCTAACTCTTTCCCAGGCTTTTTAGGTCCTTGTATGTCCTGTAGAAAATATGGCTGGTCTTAAGATAATTTGTACTGCAGTATTTGGGTGTGTGTTTTGTGACTTGGGTTGCACAGAGAGAGAGGGACTGGGGTATGATTTGCCATGGCTTTAAACCACAACAATTATTTATCAAGAATGAGCTTAATTTCAGTTGTGAATACTTGGTATGAGACCCTGAATATACCCCCCTGAGCTCCAGTGACCCTGCCCAGCCCTACCTGGGCTCCCTATCCACGACTCAGGAGCACTATTGCAACCCAGTCAAAGTCTGGGCCACACCATAGGCAGGTCAGCATCCAGCATCATCCCCTGCTTCTCCGGACCTGTTTGATAACCCTGCATGACCTGGGACCTGATCCTTCCCTTTGTCTTTGCCTGCTTGTTTTGGGCCCCTGGTGGGACCTGTTAGTATCACTGTCATCATTTTGACCTTGCTTCCCTGTTCAGTGTGAAAATGTGCACTGTGAGGGTGAGGCTGCTGACCTGCTTAAGTGAGGAACAGCTCATTTGAAACTTCAGCTTCTCATCCTTTGTGGAGAAGCCCTGTTCAGACTTTTCCTTGACATGAGGCTCCTGCCACATATCTATCAGGTGTTAAGAAACAGATTGTTTTTTCCCAACTGTCTGACATCTACTCCTCATTGCTAGAAAAAGACCTGTACATGTGTAGAACACTACCAGTTAGAGCGATGTGTATCCCATTTGCTCTAGGATGCTCTATTGGAGTTCTGCTATGTGAAAAGAATAGCCTTGAGCACACCAATGATTGATTACCTTAGTGCATACCACTCAACTCACTATTGACATCAGGTAATCTTCACCCAAACACAACATTAGTAATTCCCTAACACAAGCAGACTTGTGAGGCCCTATCATCAAGCTAGTCCAAAATCATAACTGTGATCACTATTAGAAAACACAGCACATAAGACAATGACAAAGAAGCACACAATTGACATAGGAGATGAAAAACTTGGTAATGTAAAATATATGACTTTAGAAGTGAACAGATGTAGAGGTGAGATGTGCTAAGGTCCATCTTACTGTTACTTAAATGAGACTAAACTGTGAGACATGATGGGACACCCTGTGATTTTGCTTTTCCATGAACATGCATTTTGAAGGACAAAAAAATCTTATAAAAATCAAGTATCAAAAAAAAATCAAGTATCATATATTCCTACAAAATTAATTAAATTAATTAATTAATTTAATTGTTCTCCTCACTTGACTCTGCAGCCCCATGCAAATTCTAAGAGGCTTCAGTTATGATGGAAAAGGTTGAGTTTTCAGTAAGTCTTCCACTCTTACTCACATTTCATCATAACAGGCATCATAACAATCACAACACAGTACCAAGCTTAATAAAAAGCCCTTGAGATGAAGCAAGAGACTTGTATGAATACTTCATCAGATATTCACATGTGGCGGTCGGGTTCAGCGTGGCTTCAAAGAGCCGCAACGCGTCAGGGAGCTGCCCGGGCGAACGGGGGTGCCTGCGGCAGAGTCCTTAGAGCAGCGAGCTCTGGGAAACGCAGCTTCAGCCAGCCCGGCTGATTTGAGCAGAGGAGAGGAGCCCTTTGGCCCGTGTAGTTCCAGCCCAAGTTTATTGCCACCGAAGGGATCAGAGCGAAAAGACCTCGAGCATCGTCACGCGGGAGGTTTTATAGGGTGAGATCCCGGCATGCCCAGGGGGTCCCGGCGCAGGGCATGCCGGGATGCGGGGAGGGGACCAGCTGAATGGAAGACAGGTTGATATATCGGTGTATAAAAGTTCCCCCCAGAATCCATGCCACAACATTCACACAGCCACCTGACAACATGATCTCAGTTTACTTCATGTAATTCTGAAAACAGGTGTGTTTTCACCCACCTGCAACAATTTTTGAAGGCGGAAGTCCATTTAATATCTTTCTGTTTAACAAAAATCACATGCTAACCAACATACTATCACAATTATCAGACCAAATCAATGTGTGTTTGACCTCCCAAAGTCTATCCTTCAAGCTGTTATAAAGAGCAATGAAAGATGTGAAGATGGAGCAATGTGAGATAGTCTGTTCACACTGTGCTCATTTTTACAGCACCTTCACCTGATGTTATTTGATTTTCATTAGAGTGGTGATAAGGCTAACATTCAGAAAAAAACGGAACTATTTAGTCATTAATAAAAGCTGTTAAAATCCTAGGACAAAGCAGTCTAGCAATGCAGAAAAAAAACTGAACAAACCCCAACACCTAGTATAAAAGAAGGGAAAGCACAAAGCAAGTCATCTGATCTGCCTTGTAAGTCCTTTAAGTAAAATATAGAAAATTTATTTAAAATCTAATATTGAAGGAAATTGATGTTTTTACTGTGACATTTACAGGTATTTTCAACTTTATATGTCAAGTTATGAAAGCAATCTTTGGAGAAAGAGAATTTTGATATGAAAGAAAAGCACTCATTCTTTTTAAAGTATCAATCTTTTTATTAGCTTTTTTTGTTTGTTTGTTTTTCTTTTTGGCTGTATATAGACCTTCCTTTCGGGTAAGCCAGAATTATACATCCTTTCTCTTCACCTTCCTTGTCTTCACAACAAATCATAACTGGTACTGTAAGGTCTGAACCTCACTGAATCACAGGATGGCGGAAGCTGGAACGGATTTCTGGGTGTCATCAGGTCTAAACTCTCTGTGAAAGAAGAGCTGCCTAGACCCTGTTTCCCAGGATGATCTCCAGATGGCTTTTGACTAATATCTCTAAGAATGGAGACTGCACAACATCCCTGGACAAACTGTATCCGTGTCCAGTCACGCTCTTATTAAAAAAATGTTTTCTGATGTTCATAGGCAAAAAAAATCTAGCAGGGAACTGTTTAGAGACAGCCAACACAACTTCACCAAGGACAAACCATGCCTGATTAATCTAGTGGCATTTTATGATGGAGAGACTGCATCAGTGGATAAGGGAAGAGTTGTGGATGTCATTTACCTGGACTTCTGTAAGGCCTTTGAAACTATCCCCTAAAACACTCTTGCTGTTCAATTGAAGAGACAGGATTTTGATGGATAAAGAATTGGCTGTACAATTGTATCAAATGTTGTGCTCAATGGCTGAATGTCCAAAGTGGAAAGAAGCAATAAGTGGTGTTGTCCCACCAACCCCAGACAAGTGTCCCTCAGAGATCTGTACTGAGACCAATAATATATCTTAATCAATGATATTACAGTGGGACTGAATGCATCTCCAGCAAGTTTTCATGTGGCACCAAGCTGAGTGATTCAGTCAATTCAGTTGAGGGAGATCAATACAGACAATGGGATGAATGGATTGACAGCAGTCCTACTGCTAAGATTGAGACCTACTAATTGAGAGCTATTCGTAAATGAAAAATTGGACATGAGTCAGCAATGTGTTCTTGCAGTCCAGAAATTCAATCATAACATAGGCCACATAACACAAAGTGTTGCCAGAAGCATGAAGAAAGGCTATTTTCCCCTCTACTCTGCTCTCACGACACCTCACCTCTGGTCTTGCATTCAGCTCTGAAAAAAGACATGGGTCTGATAGAGTCGGTCCACAGGACAACCATGGAAATAGAATATTGGAATACCTCTCCTATAAAGAAAGTTTGAGAGAATTGGAGTGGTTCAGACAGGAGAAGAAAAGGTACTGGGAAGGCCTTATTGGTACCCTGCAGTACTTAGAGGGGGACTATAAGAAAGATGGAAAAACACTTTTTTTCCCAGGACCTGTGAAAGGGGAAATTGTTTGAAAGTGAAAGAGAATAGATTTAGATTCAACATAAGAAGAAAAGCTTTTACAAGGGTGATGAGACAAGATGCCCAATGCTCTGTCATTGGAAGTGCTCTGGGCCTGAATGGAAACGACTTTGGGCATCCTGATATTGTGCAAGAGGTCATTCCCAATGGCAGGATAGTTGAAACAAATGATCTTGGAAGGTCTTTTCCAACACAAACCATTCTGTGATTCTATGATCCTGTGTTAAAAACAGTGGCAGCCAGTGTCTATTCCTGCAATACATTGCTGTTTCAGATTTTCAACTCAGCCTCCTACCACCAAATACCATCTTATGGGCCCTGTTGTAATGTTTTTAGTCTTCCTCACTGTCTACTCATACTTAAATGCATTATTAATGAGAACCTTATGAAGACAATCTCGAAGACCCTACTGAAGTCTAGTTGTATAACATTCACCCTTCTCCCTTTATCTACCAGGCCATTCATTTAATCAAAGAAGTTAATTATGTTTGTCAAGCATGTCTTCCCTTACTTGAATTCATGTTGATTACTTATACTGAATTTTTTTGTCTTATATGCATGTAAATGGCTTCAAAAATTTGTTTTTCTATCACCTTCCCAAGGATCAACATGCAGCTAACTTGTTTGCAGCTCCCTGGGTCCTCTTTCTTGCCCTTTTATAAGACAGAAATGCCATTTGCTTTCTTTCAGTCTATGTCATATCTTCCAATCACCACGACTGATCAAATATTATCTAGAGTGGCTTTGCAATGTCTTCTGGCAACTTCCTCTGAGCTTGTGGGTGCATCCTATTAGGGCCTATGGATCTATGGATGTGCTTAAGAATTACTTAAGGTCTCTAACCTGATCCTTTTCCACCAAAAGTACATCCACCTTGTTCCATATTATCCCCTTGGTCTCTGGGACATGGGATTTCTGTCTTCTGGTATCTGCTGGTGTTCCAAAAAAAGACTGAGGTCTCCAGAATTTCCTTTCTATGAGAAATAATAGTGAGAGTGAGAAGAAGGCTGAAATCTTCCAGCTCTCACTCTTACATCAAGGCTGAGTTTTGCATTAAACAAAAACATATGAAATGGAAGATATTCCTGGTTCCCCTAAAATAAAGGTATAAGCTAAACTAAGGATATAGCTATAGCCATGTTATTCAATTTCTGTTAATTTTTTTCTGATTATGAATCTTCCCTTTGAATGATTTTGCACAAGTTATTTTACTGGAAAAAAGACAAGTTGATGGGTCACAGGAAAAATAAGTCTCTATTAACATAATTTATTTTTTTCCAATACTCTTTCAACAACATCCCTCTAAACTTTCACAAATTCTCTCTAATGCTCCTCTGTATTTCCTGCTTCTTTCAAAAATCCTGGTAACTGTTTCTCAGTTGTCAGATCTGTCACACAGATTCTTACCAAAAACTCAATTAAAAAAAAACAAAAAACAGCACCTCTGAAGAACGGATGGCTTAATCTATATTCTTAATATACTCTTGAGGAGAAGATAATGACACAGATAATTCATTATCACCCTTACTTTTATGACAATTTTTATGAGATAGTGCAAAAACATGATAGCACTTAATCTCCCATAAACAGCTGGCAAGAAGATAGGATGATGAGTTCAGGCTGGTAAGATGCAAAGAATGCATTACTTTCTTTGACACAGAACTCATTTCCTTTTGCTATTTTAAATAACACTGTAAAAAGATTTGAACAGGAAGAAGGAAATGTTTATGTCAAAAGAAGTAAAAGACAAAAGTCAGAAAAAATGTTCCTTTCCTATGCATCAGACATAAGGCTTCAAACTTTTTTTATCATGTTATTACTGGTTCTTAAAGGATAAATTTTTCATGATCCCCAAGAGTCATGCACAGATAGTCAAATATCTGTTCTGTTTTTTGCAGTGTTCAGTTTACATGTAGACAGTTTATCTGTTTCAGCAGGGGTAAATGTGCTTTCTTTCTTCATGTTTTTATCTTTCATGGTTTTATCTTTCTTAGTTTTGTCTTGTTTTCTCTTTTTTGATGGATTTTGAGAAGGAAAGATGTTCAGTCATTTAACATTTCATAAGTACTACTAAGAATGTTTAACTTTCTTATAAACAAGTGCAGCTGCGCTGACTGTAATATGTTACTCACTATAATGTGATTTTCATTCTGTTATGAAAGGTTTGTCTTGTTTCAACTGCTGTTGCCATTCTTCTATTTTCTAAGTTATTGGATAATCTCAAATTGTACCAGAAAATTTCCTCATTTTTAAAAAATCACATATAGGTAAAGAAGAAGAGTAAATATAAATGTCTCCATCTTAAAAGAAGAAACTGAACTTAAAACTGAATTTAAATATTTCATTATGAAATTATTTGTTATAATTAATATTGTCACTTAAAATTGTGTCATTATAAATACTTCAAATAGATTTACAATTTTAGCATGCATGTGGCAAGAAAGTGTGCTGAAAAAATGACCTAGAGATACCCTGTTAAGAACTGATATTAGACTGAATAAAGTATCGTGATGTGAATGCCACTTAAATTAGGTATCTTTTTAATAATGTTGATTTTTTATTCTGATTGTGCTGCTTGGGTGGAACAGGTGACAAGGGGAGGAGACGGGAGACTGACTGACAATTTCAGGACTGATCAAGATCTAAAGCACTTTTTTAGTGGAGGTATCAACCACCTGTTCAATCACCTTCTTTTTAAGGAAATATATCATATCTAGCTAAATCTTGCTCTTGTTAAATATCATCACTTCTTGTACTTTAGGACAGTCAAGAGCACCTCCAAGACTAGTGCCATCAGTAAGTACATCAAGGCTGGATCAAAATTAAAATTGGAATATACATATAACTCCTAAATACTCCAGAAGAAATTCAGATTGAGTCATAAACTCATATAAAAAAGTTGACAGGAAATTATATTTATCATGGATTTGAAATACTCATCTTACTTGACTGTCACCCATTCAGGAAACTTCTGATAAGTTCTGATAGGTTATGAAGACATTTTAAAAACCTATAGATCTCTCCATTGTAAATGTCAAGTGGTAGATGTAAAGTACTGCAGTGAATCTACTGTGTCAATCCCAGACACTGAAATCATACCATCTTCATTTGTCAGTGAAAACATACAATCTTCTTTATTTTCTGCCTATCAACACCTGAGCTCAGTTAGGTTTTCAGCCTGTTTTTTCTCTACAGCATCAAAGCCATTCTTAGTAAATGCACTGACTTCTGTCCTGTCCTAAAATCTAACATCTGACTGCAGCTGATGTTTCAGTGAAAGATACTAATCTTTCATTACAGCTGAGGGATCCATCTTTTCCCCATATATCAGGATTTATCTGGGAATTAATGACCTCCCATTTGCTACACACACAAAAGCACTCATATAGATACACACATAAAAATAAATGAAGTATCCTTAGATAGCATGACATGATATCTTTCTTAGATATATATTGTAAATTATTTGCTTCCTTGAGAATTTAATTAACTTTAATATGATTGGATAGTATATTGACTCATACTTGGTTTTAATGGACACAAATAGATAAATATTTTCTTACCTCCTTGACTGTGTCTGGAGCAATCTGTGTCCTTACAAACAGAAGCATATCTGAGGGTTTGATTCAACATCAGAGAAAGCAGCCTTATGGTACAGTTCCCTCTGTTGATCATTACACAGTAGTCCCTTCTTCCATTGTCCCTTCAACTCTTGAAGGTAATAGACTTTAGAAAGTTCAGAGGATGCAGATGAGATGCCATTGTTTCTCTTAGAGGAACAGAGTGATGTGTAGTGGTTCTAGGAGCTGAGAAAAAAAGAAACAAGAATGGTGGTAACTATTGTGTGGATTTTGTAACAGCAGTGTCCAGACAAACAACTAAGCAGCTAAAATTATGTCATCCACACAGAAAGGGTCCTGGGGGTGTTCTTCAACATAAATCCTGAGAAGACTTCTGTGAAAAATATAGTTTTGTCACCCAGTAAGTGAAGATATTTAAATATTAGGTGTGGCAGTCCATTGGCTATGAAACCAAATGATAGTAGTTTATATTTTCAGAGCAGTTATCTATGTCTACGGTCACAGAGTTATAAAGTTGTTTGGATTGAAAGGAACCATTCAAGATAATCAAGTCCAACCCTCCTGCCATGGATAGAGGGATCTTTCTCTAAATCAGGGTGCCCAAGGTCATGTCCTATCTGCTCTTGAACAGTTCTAGTCACGGGGCATTCACAATTTCTCTGGGTAATCTGTTCCTGTGTCTTACCACGCTCATTAGAAAGTATTTGCTCCTTATGCACAATCTAAATATCAGCTTTTGTAGTTTAAAACCATTGCTTCTCGTCTTGTCACTACAGATCTTGGAAAAAGTTTTTCTTCATCTTTCTTGTAGGTCCTTTTTAAGTATTTCTTTCCTTTTCACTCATATTTTTTCTTTATCTCCTTTTATCTCTTCCTTCTTTCCTATAGATGGCTGTATCTGTACACCACTCTCACAAAGTATAACTAGAAATCTTTTCATGGAAATTGAAGGGATTTTTACACATTTTCAGTCTGAATAAAAAGGGTTTGAATATTACAGGTTCCAAAGTGAATCACTTTTCATTAGCAAGATTATTTTTCAGAAGACAAAAACTCTCCACATGCACATTCATACACATCACATTACTATGAAAACTACAGCTTATAGATATCATGACAGAATACTACAGCAAAACTTTTTATAGCTTTTTTCTTATATGAAGTAAGGAATCAAACATTTGGAGTTAATTATATCTCCTGTAACTATGTAGGAGAAAACTAAGAATTTTTGGTTTTATATTTACAAAGCATTGAGTATAGTTTGTACCCTTATAATGCATTTTTCTTTTACAATATAAAGAACTTAAAAAAAAAGAAATTGAATAACCTCACCTTGACCAGCTCTGATCAACCCAAGAGGGCAGAAGTCTGACCGTATCTAATATGCAATCTCAGACATCTTGACAGGTAGATGCAGTTTAGAAATAGGGGTACATAGTGTCTTTGAACCAGACTGATCAATTTTTTTAGATTTTCTCAGTGAAGAGTACATTGAAATGTTATATCTCCTATCACTGCTTCAGAAGCAAGTCTGACTTCCCTTCTAATAAGCCTTGACACAGCTCCATGAAAGAAGCAGCGACCAGCTAAAATGTTGAAATGAAACTCCTACAAAGCCAAAAAGCATACCATAAGGATATTTCACTCGAAGATAAAACCCTGACTTTTGTTAATGCTGAGAAAATCCCACAGAAGCTAGCTGGGTTAGACAGCTATTGCTGAAGTAGATTCATTTGCCTTGTTTCACCAAAAGTATTGGAAAAATAAAGAATGAAAAATCAAGAATTTCATGAACATGATACTCATACCCTTCTGAATACTCTTTAGGAGGGTTTTCTTAGATAATAGAAGATCATTATTTCAGTAAAAATTAACTAAAAATAACCTGTTTCTTTTCAGTATTTTTTAATAATATTTAGCAATCACTAATCCTTAATTTGTATGTTTGCAGTGTAATAAGTTTGGCAGCACATTTAAAAACCTAGATAAATAGGAATTCTGAAATCAGATTATTACATCACACTCACCTCTAAGTCTGAAAAACTCTGTGCTTAGATGGTCAATCCATGTGGTTAGACATTCATTAGAACCTGAAAGGCAGTAATTGAGAAATCACTAAAATTGTTCTGGTTCTTAAAGTCTGGGGGATGTTTGCATATTCTACTGAATCACGGTCTATTTGTCAAAGCGTATATTTCTGAATCCTAACTGTAATGATTTTAATTTCACAGTACTCATACCCCAGTACATATTTGAAGGCAAGATTCTCCTGAATACACAGCGAAGGATGAGGGAAAATTATTAGCAGAGACCAAAAGAGTGAATCTACTATAATACATCTCTCCAAGCAGCTATTAAGACATATCATAGCTGCATGCACAACAGGAGAGAAAGGCATCTTACAGTATAATCAAATTACAGGGCCACACAGCTGCTTCTATCAGGACCAACAATTACAGCCTACAATCTAGATATTTTCCATTCAATGCAGGTACCTCTATTCCAAGGAATTTCCCAATTGTTTTAATAGGATGAAAAACCAGAGATTAGCCTTTATCATTTAAAATGTCAATATGCTAGAGAAATAGCCAAAAAATCATGCAGACTTAAATGTGTGTTTCCAGCATTATCTCACATTAGAGGGTTAATTACTTTCTTGTTCTTATTATAGAACTGCATTCTGTTGCTAAGGAAACCAATGATTTCTTCATGTCTACAAGTACTTGAATCATATTTCCGTTTCTTTGTTTTTAAGGATGTTTTCTGTGAGGTTTTGTTGGTTTTGCTGTTGTTGTTTATCTTGTATGTATGTATTTTCTTTACATCAGAAAAGGAGAAAAACCACCAAGGATTAAAAATGGAAAATACAGGCCTAGTAACTGCCAGATCTGTGATGAGGAGTCGTAACAATGTGTTGTCTGTGGGGAAAAGAGCTGTAGGATCTGTCTTAAATTGTTGAAATTGGAAACAGTGAGCATGCACTAACTTTGAGCCCTGAAATGAGTGCTGACTCACCATCAGTCACCTCAAACTACTCTGCCCACTGACCACAGTCAACTACCTTTCATCTTACACTTATAAATATGATAAAAGGATATAATGATGTAAAACATCCAAGTTAGCTCCAACTGCAGGAGCTGGAACAAGGGAACCTGAATATAGAGAATTGTTCTGCTACACCCACTCTTGTAATGTGCAACTTATCTAAAACTCAGGAGTAGTTCATAACAAAGTGCTCCATTGCATGCAACTAAATCATCTCAAGGGCATGCATGGTAGGCCACTAAACAGAAAGATCTGAGGATCCAGCTGAGGAACATTTTTAATATCAAGATTAAAATTAAAAGAAGGGACTGGTATAAAAAAAGGAAACTGTGGAATCCCTTTGAAGAAAACTGTAATGAACATTGATCCCGGAAATCAAAATTTTGAGTGAATATAATATTTTACACTATTTTGAGACAATTTCAATTCTTTGATGTCTTTTATATTGTAGTGTTTAAAGTATTATGTTACTCACTTTTCCACAAGGCAAAGAATATTATTCAACATTGCAATACATAATAAAATTTGATCACTGTAAGTTTGCTATAATTTTGCCTGGCAAACTGTAACTAGCGTTTAGCAGTAAAATTGGAAACTGAAGGACTTCAGAATCTCTCCACAAGAGGTTCTAAATCAAGTATGCTTATTTCTGTCTCTTACAAGGAATGTTATGAATATCCTTAGCCACAGGAACTTATATGGCATCATAAATGGAGAAGTAGAATAAATAAAAAAAATCCCAAAAAAACTTATGTTTCTTCTGTGGAAAGATTCATAGAATAAAAATTAGATTGGCACATTTAGTCATTTGACTGTATTTTAAGACTCTAAACCTATCAAAAAAACACGTCTGTTTGTCAGTACAATCCTTTATGTGAATAAGGGCCTGAAGTGATGACATTTTTACAGGCTTACAAGTATGTGCTAGCTCAAGGGCAAATCCATTCCAAGACCTCCAGTTAATATTCCTCTGCCTATTTCTCCTGTTGACACCTGCTTCTGCAGCAATGTCAGCTCAGGGTTTCTTACTGGACTCCAATCTGAAGATAGTCAGAGAGCAAAAAGTGCTCTCCAAGGAACTCACTCTAAGCATCTTAACTGGTACATAGTGAGACAAGTAAATATTCAAATATAGCATGGATATTTTGAGTTCTATTTATTGTTCTAAATTAATACCATTTTCATAACATTCATTAGCTAGATTACAGGATATTCTGGCTGAAATGGGACGATCCAAATGGCTCCTACAGAAAGAAATATGGAAATATAAGTAGGTGGGAAGTTGAATGAGTCAGCCATGAGCCTTGGCAGCCCAAAGGGCCAACCACGCCCTGAGAGACATCAAGAAAATTATCACCAGTTGGTCAAGGGACGTGACTATTCCTGCTCTACTCTCTGCTGATGCAGCCTTATTTTGAGTACTGTGTGTACTTTTGGGCATCACAGTGCAAGAAGAATACTAAGTTATTTGAGTGTTTCTAGAGTAGGGTGATCAAGATGGTGAAAAGCCTTGAGACCAAGATTTACGAGGTGTAGCTGAGGTTCCTTGGCTAATTTAGTCTAGAGAGGAGATGGCTGAGAGGAGAGCTCATAGCAATCTACAGCTTTCTCACAAGTAGATGTGGAGGGGAAGGTGCTGGTCCCTCTCTGGTGGCCAGTGAAAGGCTTTGAGCAAATGGAATCAAGCTACATTGGGGGAAAGTTCAGACTGGACACACGGAAAAGCTTCCTCATGAGAATGTGCTGGGCACTGGAACAGTTTCTTCAGAGAAGTAGATGACATTAAGCCTGTCAGAGTTCAGGGAGCACCTGAATGATGTTCTTGATCACATATTCTGTTTTTAGGTAGTTCTGTGAGAAGCAGGGAATTAGACTTGAAGATCCTCATGGGTACTTTCCGACTTGAGATAGTCTAGAACACTAAATAATTTCACTTTGTGGAATATTTAAATATTTTCTGTGAAAACAAGAAAGATGATAAAAGTGAGACATTAGACAGATTTATCAATTGCAGCTGAAACTGTGTTTTGAAGCCTTCATTCCTGGATATTGCTGGAAGCCAAATGATTTTAGTGGTGAGATTTTTCCAGCAATGTGTGGGTACTACTTAGGGTTTTGCTCAATAAATAGGCTTTTAGGAAATCTGTTTTTAATCATGTAAGATTCATAATTTGTAAGATTTGCCAGAATTATATTCATAGCTGTTACTTGTAATGGAAGGCTTAGCTTTGTGGAAAATTCTTCTCAGGGCTGTTGCAAAGCTTGTCCAGATCAGTTTGGGAACAAATTCCCTCTGGCCTGCTCCATAGCTACTGTTTACAGTGCTAGTGAGAATGATTACACCTACTCATGATGTTGTCTAAGTACAACATATTATAAAGGATATATTTCTTTTTTCCCATAATCTTCTTGAGCTTTATCTAACTACCCTTTATGTTTATTAAGCCTATTAATAATGAACTACATACCAAATTATGTCTTCCATCATTAGTCCTTTTGATGCATTAAAATATTCTTCAGATGATACATGAAAAACACCTGAAATTTGCTTTCTTGGTATTTTCTAATCAAGCTTTAGAATAATGTATGATTACAGAATCCTTAGAAGTGAAGTGCAAAGGCAAATGAGAAAAGCATGGATATAAAAATGAGTCCTAGGTACTTTCCAAGTAAATATCTGAAAGTGAATGTTACAATTCACACTACATAGAAATTGCTCAGATATTCAGGACAGTAAACAATATAAACATTTAATACAGATTATGTAATCAAAGGTCAGATTTACTGCTGCACTTTGGTTACTTCGTGTGGCTCCAGAGACACAAAGCAGTCAAAAACTGAGCTTTAGAAGCTGTTCCAATGGCATTTATAGCTAATTTTCAGAGTACTCTCAATCTTCATTTTAGCTGCAAAAATTCTTGAGAAACTAATTTCAACATAGCAGTTACCATTAGGTAATTAATATGAATCAGCAGCTACAATGCAATATGTATTCTACATGCCTACATTCTCATAATTAATGGTTAAATAACTCTAGTAACTCAGCTACCATGATAAAAACTGTGTTGACTATGAGAATTTTTGTGGTGAGAATAAATGGGGCTGTTACAGCATTACAAATACTTCTTTTGTTTCTGCTTTTTTGTGGCAAATGCAGTGAGATTTGTGGGTGAGTATTTACTTGGCAAACAGAATATCTCAAGTCATCTCTGGGCTGTTTTGTTTTGTTTTGTTTTTATTTTTGTATTTTAATACTGAAATAATAAACTGTAGTGACTTTATATCTGTTTTAAATATCTTCCTTTACTGGAAACAAATCAAAAACTCTAGTGGGCTGAGTTGATTCTAGTGTCAAGATTGATAGCAGATAACAAGCTGGGGAAACAGCTAAATAATACACATATTCCTGCCTTTATGCCTTCCAGGACAGAGAAATATGGGTTTTAATCCTCCACAGGAAAAAAAAAGAAAGCCTGAAACAAAATCATTCTGTTTACTGCCAAATGAAAAATATTCATTAAAGCAATATGAAACTCTTCTAATTCCAAATTTACAAAGTGTGTGAGACTTAAATCTGACATACTGTTTTAACTCTAACATTAGTTCATTTTTCTCCCTTTGTAACATGGGCTAAATGGAGCATCTAGCCCAGCCACAAATTTCATTGGTCTTTTCTGTTCAGAAAATGAACAGTCTTAATTTAATTTAATCTTATATTTTAGTGGAATGACCTCAACCAGAGCAGAGAATTGTACTTTCTATTTTACAAAAACATTGAAAGAAGAATGTTCCTTAACTTGCACCCAACCTACTAATCTACTCAATAATTCAGATTAGCTAACAGACAAAGCAATTGCCTGAAGTTATTGCAGTCATGATTCAACAGGACAAACAAGATCCTTACTTCAAATAACTGCTCTCACTGTTTCTAGTAGGTCTGTTACATATGGAATGCATTTTGAAAATTTAATAAATCATCCTTCATGATGATGGTTTGACACCTTCTGAGTTATGGATTTAAAAAGGAAAGGTGGGGTCTGCAAGCAAAATAAGATCAGTGTAGACAATGCATGTATTCATTCAACTATATATAAGGTGTTTGCAGCAGATTACCTCTGCATTCTGAAGCAAATCATACTTTGAACCTGTATGGACTTCTTTAAACTTTAATCATTTGAATAAGCAAACAAAACTTCCAAAATCCTAATCGTAGAAAATAACAGCAACAAATAGAATTAAGATACTTACAAGTAAGGAAGGAGATCTACTCCACATAAACTGGAATCAAATAGCTTTCCAAGGATCTTCTTGGTGACTTCTTTCTTGCTAGTGTAGCTGAGGTGGAAGAAATTCAGATCTGTATGTTTAAACATAACAAGTAGCTCCCATTGGCAGTCACAGAGACCCAGTTGAGGAGTCACAAGATTTCTGGCACGATGAACTAAATTACTCTGAATCACATTAATCAAGCACTGTTACTATTCTTTCAGATTTTTTTCTTTCTTATCAGACTTCATCCCAGAATTAAGCACCTAAATTACACACTCGTGCTTCTAAAACATTGAAATGGCTTTATTTCATGTATCATCTCCAGATGAAATCTTGTTTCAGGGCTCTCTTTCAATTATGGAGTATTTCCTTTCACCTTTTTGAAAGATCATGCCTATTTCACTGAAGAGTTGTTTTGGCCAGCTGGTATGTGTTTCTTATGCTGGTGGGTGAAATTTTTATGTCATTGAAGGTGCCTAGGTTTTTCTGACATCATAAGCCAGAAGTATGATACTCAAGTACTTGGATTAGTTTAGTAAGAAACTTTAAGGTCTTGGCCCGATTGTGGATTGTGGTCTGGCTCCCAACCAGAAATTTGTGGTTTACTCCAGAGAGGTAGGAATATATAAGCAATGTGCACAATCAGAGCACCAGAAAAGGAGTGAGGTGATTCAATATTACTGGTGAACTTTTACAGAAATGAGGATTATATTTATCTTCTCAAAAATGTAGTCATGTAAGTAAAGTGCTGGTGACAGGAGTGTCATCATTCCAGGCTACATATGTATTTAGTGAGGAGAAGCCAACAACTTTCAGAGCTGTTTTGATCACTAAAGACAGTCTTAAAAGGCTGATCTTTCCCTATAGGTGATGCAAAGCTGAAAAGTCTTCTAACACTGACATATGAATTTACTGCCTAAACTGTTTATGATATGAATTATGGGTTCTTCCAAGCATTAGACCATTTAAAATATCCTTCATAAAAAATAAAGATTCCTCTTTGTCCGGTGATTTTTTCTACATACTTACTCTTATTTGTGGAATTTTGAGCAGATTAAATACTTGCCTCAAAATTCTAAGGAACTCATCAGGACTAAAATTTTTTATTTTACTGTACAACATGAAGGCATTTACTCTGAAGAGTAGTAACACATCATGCCAATAATTTTCTTATTGTGATTATGTGATACGTCTTTTTCCACTGAATGCTTAAGTTGAATTTGCATAGAAAGAATAAAATTCCTGAAATACATATGTAGACATGTCCCAATTAGAAAATTTCACCTTGGGAGTTTCTACACTCCTGAGCCATAAAAAATATCTGCTAGTTAATTCTTTCCTTTGTCATGACTCAGTAATAGAGTAAAGATGTGCTTGAGATATCATTAAAAGTCTGAGCAGTAGTTTTGTAAGTTATTCTTCTATTGAAATAGCCTGGAAAAGGCTTGAAAATCCTTATGTCTTGTTGTACCTCCTTTATACTCTTCTGTAGAAATAGGCTGGGAAAAAATAAACAATAAACTGAACCTTTCTTTTCCTGCCCAGTAAAGAGCTTCACAATACTCAAGAAGTCTTGGGCCATACTATATACATCATTATTTTGATTCATAACATCATGACATAACATGATAATAAAGTGTCCTTCTGTGATAATTATGCAACAAAATGAAACACTCAAGAGAAAACAGTAATTAAATGTTTCTACATGAAAGGTGAAACAACAAGATGTTCAGAAAGCATCTAGAGATATTTTTATTTTTCATATTTTTAATTCAGGGTTCTTTGTAAAACTTTGATCAAGAAACAGCCCTGGGCTAAAAGTATTAAGAAATTAAATATAATATAAAAGTATTTATTGTCTACTATCTAGAGAACTGTTTCAGAATAGATCCTGTATTGTATAAGGAGAAATACTGAAAATTAAATACACTTTTCACAATGTGTCTGTATTTTCCCACCTTAAGAGGAATTACTATTCCAATAATTATTTATAATTGCACAAAAAATGGGAAAAATATTTTAGTATTTTATGTTGGTGTATTTAAGGGCAAATGGCTTCATCTTCTTTCCCTAAAAAGATATATAAGATAAAGTCATCTTACTCATCAGACTCCTGGTCAAACCTGGCTATTAAGTACTAAAAGTCTGCTGCTGTAACCTGAATCCTACCAGAAAAATTTCTTAACACAGAGTAGGAGAATGCATTGGTATTATGTCTTCAATATTAGTTCTTTTATGAATTTAGATTATGTAAGAATAAGAAGAAAAAAGAAGCATTTATTTTAATGTCAAGTACAGAAAGAATAAAAATATTTTTCCTTGCTTTTGGGAGGAGAGGAAAAAAATATGCTACTGCAGACAACCAGTTTTAGCAGTGAAAAACATGTTTCCCACAGGATGAGAGTTGCTATAAAATAGAAATATAGTTTTCAAATGGATTCTAAGTTTAAACTAAAAATTTCACCTATCCTCACTCCATGAGCAGCTACATGTTTAATTCCTTCAGGTATTGATTCACTCTTTCCTTCGTTGTTTGCAATTACAATAAATATGAAAATGTGAGTCTTGGGCAAAAGTAACAGCTGAATGTTTCTGAAATATTAGTGACATTTGTGGAGACTTCACTGAATATAAGATGAGCTCAAACTGTCATACTCTGCAGTATGTTTAGTACCCACAATATTCTCAATGTTGTTTGATTTTATTTCAGTTAATAATCAGGGAATTTTTTTTAATATTACTGAGATTTTTGGCTGCTTTTTGCTTTTAAATGTTGAGGGGTTTTTATTTGCTTTACAGGGTTGCTTTTTTAAAAATTTTTTGTTCTGAGATGGAAAAAAAGAAAAAAGCTTAATGCTGCTTAGTTGAAAGGAGGTATTTGTCAGAAATAAAAAAGAGTCTAACCTTCTTTACAAGAATATTACTCACTTTTCTTTGGTAATAAATAGTAAGTTCCTGAATCTGTCCAGTTGGTGCTGGGCCCAGATTCATGGTGTCAAGTGCATCCTCATGTCACCTGACAACTGATCCTCTTTTGAATAAAAAAATCACTACACAATTTTTTTAATTACTCATTATCTCTGAATACCCTTACTAGTAGAAAGATTTTTGCTATGAAAGTGGTAGAAACCAATGTCCTAATAGTTAAGCAATGCCCCAGCACTCCTAGCCAAGTCTGATAAACCTAATAAATATTACCAAGTAGAGACTCTTCCCTCCTACTCAGCTCAATTGCAGTACAGTGTGAAGGTTTTAAAGTTCATTCTAAGCCATAATGTCATCACAAAGACACCCATAGGGTTTTTAACCTGGCAGAATAACTAACTTAGTGGAGGAAAAGGTCGTTGAACATCATTTTCTTTTGAAGCTTCAAGCTACCAGCCAGCCTGGCGAATTGTTTCTAGACTCTTCGTCAGCAGTTGCTGTTAATAGAAGTGGGACTAAGAGACCTACTGATTGATCTCCATGTAGCATTCCACTCTCCTGATTTTTTTTGATTGAATAAAAATGCAACTCTACAGGACCATAAGTCACTAAAAGTGTTTTCATTCCAATAGTACAAATATGATATAGTTTCAGTGTTACAGATGAATCTCTGCTGTAATATCTTCTAAATATCTACATATTCTAAGTGTCTGATTCCATAGCATAATGGGACAGATTTCTCATTAAGTGTAAGATTTCCCAAGATGTTTTATGTAGCATTATTCTCTCAGTTTTAGTGTCAAGGGTCTATCAAGACTTTTGAAAAACTGTTTGTAACCACACAATTAACCTTAAAGAAATGTTATGGGACAAAGCATAGCTTTTCAGTAGTAAGTGATTATGATTAAACAGGCTCATTACAAATGTATTTAGGCTAGTGAATAGTGTAAACGCAAAAAATGAGGAGACCTTCATTAAGTGAATACTGATCACGCTTGGAAAGATTAGTTCTTGTAGTAAAAAGTATACTTTTTGGTAATCTAGATGAAACCCTTTTAAAACACTCATTATATACACTGTATTGTCAACCTTTGTTCTGAAAACTGTTTAAGCTTTTACATTAGTTAATATATTCTTACCTTTGCCTCAGTGGTAATTACAATAAACAAATTATGTTCACTAAGTAACTATTATTTATATTCTGCTAGAGATTTTTATTGTTGTAATAGAAGCTTAGCATTAAGAAAAGAAGAAAATTATGTAAGATTTAGGCTAAATACAAGGAATCAAAAGAAGCCAATCACAATTGTATAAATCTGTGTATTAGAAACTACAGTACTGTACCAGATTTTAAAAATAAAGAAACTCAACAGTCTGACTTTCAGGGCTGCTTCTGATTTATTAAAGTTATAGCAGACAAGAGAGTTTAAAAGTTCTTAATACCTTTCAACATCATTGCGCTTTTAGTTGGGTGTCCAGATAAAGATTAAGGAATGCAGCTTCAGGCATCCTGCTGTGACAATTTTCACTTCTGTCCTTTTGCACTCTCCTTTTATGCCTAATGCCAGAAAAAAAAAAAGCAAAAAAACTGAGGGAAACATAACAATTTAATAAAGTACAGAAAAAAGAAAATGCTCAGAATTCCAGCTGGGTTTTCCACTTTGCTGACAATTACCAAAAGTGCCTACCCACAACTGGAAATTAGAAAAGAAACTGCTGTCATTGTCACTTCCTTGCTCTCTATGCTGCTTTTCTTATCCACAGTAGCCCCTAAACAAGTTATCCAAAACCAACAAGCTGTGAGACTCAGCTACTGTGCACTAATTTCAAAAGTACTTTTGAACGCAATATTTTCCTCTCAGATATTAACTCTTCTGCCACTATGTAACATGCCAAAGGAAAGATGGTACTCCACAGAAATGCAAAAAATAGAATTTAAAAAAAGACAAATGAAAAGATGGAGTATTGCTGCGAGAGTGTGAAGGGCTCTGGCTAATGGAACATTACTTATGTTGTAGTTAACGCATCAGAGTTTCTTATCGTGCCATGTGTCAGAAGCTTGTAAGGAGTTCACCACTGTCATATGCCAGCTCGTTGGCAGTAATGACCTGCAAAGACAGAAAGAAACACACAGTGGATGAATTTGCAGTCCAAAGGCAATGCAGATAAAATCTTCCTCCTTTGTCTTGAATATGGAGAAAATGGTCCAGCAAGTTGAAGTGGAAAAAATTCTACTCTCCACCTGTATGGAGCAGTAACTTGGTAAGGGATCCTCTGAGCAAGAGAGAATATAGTGGTAACATACCAATGGCCATCCTGTGGCTTTACCTGTGGAACTTCAGAGAGGACATGAGGTGTAGTGGGATGGAAAATCTTCCTTGACCTTGGAGAAACAGGTATGTGACTTGCAAGGATAAGCAATCACGAAAGTGAGTTCTTCCATGGAAAACTGCTGCTCCAGTCTCCAGTGGGCAATCTCCCAGATAGAATAAAAAGTCTTGTTTTTATCCTGATCAAAGAACTTTTGATTTTTAGTTATGAGGAATGAGTAGCAAATAACATGACCAGAAAAAGAAAGGCTCCAGCCAGGAGGTGTGTGCTTTGAATTGAAGCCCCAACGTCAGAAGTACTGAGGAAAGCCAGTACCTGGAATCACTGCACCACCTTCACTGGGCACTGTGCAGGCGCCTCAGGCGCTTCTCTTAAAAGCCTGGTGGTGCATCAGGGTAAAAGACATAAAAAATCAGAAAATATTCCTGTCTGACCATGAAAGGTAACTGTCCAGACAGTCAGCTTAGACTCCCTTTGAGTGGAGAGATAAGCACATTGAAGAAGCAGTTCAGATCACATGTAAGATAACCGTAGGTTCTCTCTTCCTATTTCTGTTGACTAGAGTCGGAAGTCAAGCTGACTAGGCTCCCAATTTAGGTATTAAATATATAGCTGAGTAAGAATAATTTGATCTCCATGCTCACATTATAGTCTGTTTGAACTGGCAAGTAGAAGGATCACTGTTGCAATAAGATAATAAAATTATGTTCTTCTCACTTTTCCTTTTTTTTTTTATAATTTATTTTTATAATAAATACTATTTCCTTTTGTGGATTTCACAAAGATATCCATTGTATTGGAGTAATGTGAAACCAAAACATCCACTGTTGCTTAAAAAAACAACACAAGGAGAGAAAACTTGAAGTTTCCACTGTACTCAGTCTTTACTGTGAATTCTATTTAAACAGTACTATGACCTTCAACCTAGTTTTAGTTTCTACAAAATGAGTTCTTACTGACCTGAATAATACAAAGGAATTTTTTTTAAAAGGTCTTTCAAGAAGAGCATAAAGGAAAAAGCAGGATGTTAGATGACAATCCACATGATTTCTAGTTAATTCAAGTGTCCTTATATAAAGAAATCTGAAAATGTTATAAAGTTACATACACCACTTATATACAAATAAATAGTCTTATGAATGCAAATATCATCTGGCATTCAATATTAGAGAGGATATCTAATGTTCTGTAAATTGACCTAAGCCCACCATTTTCTTTTTAATTTGCTGAATCTCTTTGGTTAGACTAAGAGAAGATTTCATTATAAATAATGATCAACAAACTTAAAAGTGAATTATAGGCATGAGGCCTTTTAGGAAAGCATGAAAAATAGTCACTTTTTTCCTATGAACCATTGAATCTTTTTACAGGCTTGAACTTGAACTTTTTGGAGGGTGAAATAACACAATGGGTGACTAAAGGAAATGCAGTTCTGCAAACATAATGCATCTGCATCTTAGCAAAGCATTTGTTTGAGAGTCTTGTGAAATATTACTCTGAAAAATCGGATTTCCTTGGATACAAACCGTATGATACAGCATGAAAAGTAGCTCAATAGCCATAAACAGTAGTTAATGATGAACGACAACTTATCAGATAGGGAGAGATGTCTAAGGGCATACCAGTGTAGAATATTTCAGCCTTCTTCTTTATCTGACATCTTCATTAATAATTCAAAAGAAGTTCGGATATCATATTAATGAAACTCACAGATGATGCTAAATTGAGATGTGATGCAAACAGAGAGAATGACAAAGAATAAAAGGGCAGGGCATTAAGCATGAATCCACATAGATAGTTTAATATCTCACATTTCTCTGATTTCACGTCTAATGTGTTTTTTCATACTGTACATTCTAAAAGTTTCTTGGAACTTATTTCCCTGTCTCCAAATTGGACCTGAAAACCTTTTCACTATCATCAGGGACAAAAAGTTAATCAATAGTAATTAATAAGAAACACAATGACATTTTTTGCATAACCAGAAACAAATATATGAGATGATAGATATCTGTACAGGTGTCCATAACAAGAGAGAAAAGAAGAACTTTTTAATATATTACTTGTTGGGCATTTAAGTATGTTTAAAAATAAACATAGCAAACAAATCTTTAATGTCATATAATATGACATTTTGCATGAACTATAGTCAGTCTGCCTAACTAAAAGTATAAAAATACTGGAATTATAGGGGAGAAAAGCCCAACTCATTCACTCTTATTCTTTTCACATGGGAAGATGAGAAAGAACTTATTTTCTTTTTTACTGAAACAGTTGAGGGTTACTCTATGATAATACATTTCCTCATATTCAGTTTATTTTGTTTTAGCTGGCTTTTCATCTCCTAGTGACATACAGTAATATATTTCATGTCTGTATAGACGTGCCTTTGCACCTAGCTTGAGCTATTGCCTTCAGTCAGGTTCACTGAGGAAGCAAAATTACCTTTTATTTTTTTGCCTCTTTCTTCCTTTCTCATGAGGATCATATTTCAAGTTCAAGTTTTGTGCTCTTACAGTAGGAGCTCAGTGTTGCTGTGGAAATCAAACACTATTCTTAACTAACAGAACACAAGTACTGAATATTACACAAAGAACACTAAATTCCAGCACAACTATTATCACTTGGCAATGTTTAGATTTATTGATTTTCTCTAAATATAGATTTGGGGTTTGGTAGCTCCTTACATTTGTTTCTCTATTTGTTAAGTGTATTCTCATACCTTACTCAATAAAAACGTGTTACACACTTTCTGTCTCTACTCCATTCTTGAAAACTTTCAGCTTATACAGAATTAGAACTGTACATTACAACTGTATGTTATAACTGTATGTTAGCACATGAAACTCTTTCAAATATTAATAAGTCATAATAATAAATAATCATATAATAAAAGGAACGAAGCAACATTTATCTAAGATGTCCTTGCTGTATTCTTCCATTAATTGTGTTTAATTCATATCTTATGAACTTCAAGGATCCTGAAGTGTGTAAAATTACTAAAATGGAAAGAAGATGTCAAGGATTTTGGGAAAAAAATTAAGTTAGTGGCAAAAATTTTCTTTTTTTTCATATGGTGCAGTGCAACCAGCTCATTGTGTACTTGCTTTTGAATAGGGGACAGTTACTTTAATTTTTCATATATTCAGTGAAATGCATAAAATAAGAAACTTAATTTGATGCCTTAACTTTTTAGCTTTTATGTTCTTCAGGTCCTGTACTGCGTTAATGTAAAACTCTGAACTCCATACAGAGTGTTAGTAAGCTCTTCTCACGTTTTTGTCAGACAAAAACAATCCTTCCAGACCTAAGGACTTCCTCTGGCCCCAAAAAGCATTCATAAAAGTGAATTAGGGAAGGGAAAGCAAACTGGGGAAACATGATTTCATTACCTGAAGCAATTGGACAATTAACCTTTGATATGTAAATAAACCAAATATATATGTCTGAGAAACTCGTGACCATTATCCATCTTGGTTATAGCTTCTGTGAGGCTTTTGCACTGCTCAAGGTGTGTCTATTGAAGGTATTTAATAAATATCCACTTTATTCTTTTACTCTGTCTAGTCTCTTCTCTAGGTAGCCATTCCAAGGTATCAGATTAGTCTTAAATTCTTGAAAAGCTTTACACTTTTTTCCAAAACTCTATTAAAGTAGAACCTCCTGTATTCTTGATTGCAGAACCAATGGGGCATGTGTGTCCCTCCTACTCTAGGACTTGTTGCGTGGCAGTGCAATCACCACTGTCCTGAAACAGTTCACAACAGGAATTCCTCATGTGTTCTGCTTGATAATCTTACATAGTTGATAATAGCTATGTGTATCTTTTAAGACCTTTTAAACTCACATACCATTATATGCTGTGTTAGTTCCTCTAGAGAGTAAGAAATACATAGCCTTATAAGAACATCTCTTCATGCACTTATAAGCAGGATTTGTACCAAGTAGCCTTCTTGAAAATGTATGAAGAAGTAAGAAGCATCGTAAAATGATGTGTGAATATAAATGGAGATAATAAAAAAGTTTTTAAAAGTTCATCCTTTTTTATTATCAGACAATTATGAGTGTGGAGGATTAGTCAGATATGCCCAGTTATACAATTTGCAGATGTTCTCTTGCAAGAACAGACATAGCATACACATTAGTAAGATATACTGCATATACAGCTTCTAGTTTACATGCTTTGGTTACAAATAGAATGTCATGTCTTAGGGGACAGCATGATGGCATTGATGTTACTAGCAATAAAATGCAGGAACAGAATGAATGAATGTTTACTGGCTTGTAATTCACCGGCTCAACACTTTTTAAAATCTGAATGTTTATTGCTACTTTATTAGAAGCAACTCTACTGCATCAGTGCCAGAAAGTATCAGCTGAAATTAGGGACTGAGAAATCCCTATTGATTATAACATTGCTCCATTACAAAACCATTTTACATCTCAATTCTTAGGCTACTGAAGTCTCTCAGGAAGCTCCCTCATTACTGAGAGTTAAACGTGTAAAATGAGACCTTACATTTTAAACTACACAATGGTATTAAAGTTTTTTGGATTTGTCATTATGGTGATTGACAAGTATAACTGTCATGCAAGGCATATTTTTAAAGGGATAAAGTGCATTTTGAATTTAACTATGTTTTGATCAAGAAATAAAAGAAAATATGACAGCTGATCTTACAAAGATACAGTTTTAATGTTGTAAATATATTTTTTTCTACATAATCTAGATTGATAAAATAAGGGCAATACATTAGAACAAATCTAAGTACACTTTTCTAATTGTTGTCATTGCATAATTCAGCACATTAACATTGAACACTTCTGGTAATGGTGACAGTACTTGTTATTCCCATATCTGTACATCATTTGAAAAGTTTACTTGACTTTGGATTTGCAGGAATACTCTTACACAAATTATTAGCTTGGAAAAGCTAGCAAAAAGACTAGCAAAACCTCCTTTTTTCTAAATTTTCCCAGAAATACTAAAAACCACTTCAGTAAAAGAAAAGTAATACTATAAATACATAATATTAAGATTGCATAGTTAATTATTCAAAATTATGTAATGCTAGACTTAAATTTACCTTAAATTATTTTATTAATTCTATGTGTTCTGATAAATTTAACTGCATACAGTAAGTGAGGGACATAGGTAAAAAATATATGTGAATGACTGGGGTAATTTTGACTAAAGATTTATCTAAAACTCATTTATCTGACCCATAGAAAGGGGAACAGTTGTAATATCAGTTTTTTATCTAGTGTAATGTTGGTGTTTCACTTAATTTAGAAGTCTGCATTTGTCTGACTTCACCAGTGGGAGATGAATGATATGAAATAGATGCAGATAGAATTAATATGAAAAGAAAAAATTAAGATACTGGACACATTCCATCTGTGACAATTTCAAAAGGATTACATGAGTCTTGTTTCTGTCATATGTGAAAATGTTTCACTGAACACCTGAATCAAAGAAACGAAAGATAGCAGGTTCCCCTAATCAACAGTAGTCCAAGTGTTAGTTGTTCTAATGTTTTATCAATGAAAATATAGACTTTGTTTTTCTTTTTTTTTCTCCATGATCAAGAAAATAATTGAAGTGTGTGCTCAGTTTCTAACATTAAATGGCTCAATACACAATGATACTTTTATAGCAGCACTTAGGATTTGGCTGGATTAGTACTCTTGCCAGTAATGCAGTCCTAAGTTTTTTCTACTTTGATGTTTCCTAGACACATAATGAATTTCTGACCCCTAAGACCCTTCCATTCTCTACTGAACTGTAAGCTTGGAGTTCAAGTCTGTTAGAAGGTCTATTTATTACTACTTAGCCTGGTAGTATCATACTGCACCATGTTGAATTTCTGTAGGTGAACAAAGAGCTTTAATAAATTCTGAAAAGGTTTGGGGTTTTCTGAAAGCTTCTTTTAGAAATAACACTCTCCCTGTAATGAAGTTCTTTTATTTTAACTTTTTTTTTTATTCCCCTGGTGAAAAAAATATTACTGCAAAACCTCTTCTAGTATAAGCATTCACTTTATTTTTATTGATTTCTTTTCAACAAATGGCTAAGCAGTCACTTTCAATAAAACATTAAGGTCAAATGGATCAGGAAATATGACTTAACCTGTGGACTTTGGACAGAATGATGAAGGTCACATCAGATTGCTTGTAAAATTATTACATCCATAACATTACTACTGATTTTTACTTATAATTCATTTATATATGTAAAGTAACACAAAAAAGTACTCTAAAGTACCATGAACATATCTGTCCATCAGACATAGAAAACTCTCCTAGATTTTTATAACAATGTTGATGTGTTTCAATGCAATATTCATCCTGATGAAAAAAATAACAAAGAAATATTTTTCTTCAAACAAAAGCTTCATTTTTTAAAATTTCAAAATCTGGAAATGAGTAATAAAGAACATTCTTTTCTTTGTAGAGAGGGAAAAATGTTTATTGCCTAAGCATAACACATTCAATACATAGTTTCCAAATTTACATTAGGTGAAATTAAGAACAAAGTTTTTCCATCAAAACTGGAAAGGACAGAGATTTTTCAATGTAATTGGTGATTGCAATTCAATGCCCGAAGTGTGCAACTGCAGACTGGAAACAGGAGGTCCTTCAAGCATTGTGGTCTATGTTTAGAGTTTTCCATTCAATTTTGGTTCCATCAGTTTTCCATAGTTTTGTTTTTTTTTTATGACTCTACTGATGGACAGCTAGGAAAACACAGCACTATGAGAAGGTATTAGGCACAAAAAGAAACAGAACTGGCGCAGGATCAGCTCTTTTTTGCTCTTCAGGTATAGGGTTGAAATTCTGAAGTAGATTTTCTTAAAGAGATTCATATTTTTAACATGTATAGAAGTTTTAATTTATTAAACACTAGAAAAACTGAAGGTAAAGAATCATTTTGTATTATAAAGCAAAAAAATTCTTATCATGAATTGTATTTTCAGAATAGCATGTTTTCTTACTAATGCAAACTAGATTTAACTTCTCTGTAATTTAGAGGATTCAGGTCCAGACAGTCATATAAGATATTTTATTTACATAGCGGTCATAGTGTCCTTCAGTGTGATCAAAAGCTCCATGAGTGTCTGTAGACCTTATATAAAGGCTGAACACAGATATATCCATAGGTGTTTCAACAGGCTATATGTAATACCACTCATAATATTTTTAAACTTTAAAGGTGTTTACCATAGAGTTGTAGAGGAAATACTGCTCCTCCCTAAATCCCAGAAGCACTCATGGATCTGAAGAGAATTTTCTTAACTGAGTATTCAGAATGTTTCTTTAAAAGGCTGACTCAGCATTACATTACTGTAAAGACATTACATCACTTCCTTTTTTTTTAATACTGCTTAAAAAAAACTTTTGCAGGAAAATATTGTACAGAGTTCAACATAATTCTTAATCTGAAGGCATCCAGACTGCCATCTTTCACTTGGCACAGGAGTGTCCTAATCACTGAACACATCTCTTTACTCTACATTTGATATGACTGATAATTTTAAGGACAGTCTCAGACAGATAAATTGCTCTTACTGAGAAATATCAGAGTTGCATAGTACAGGTCAAAGTCTTGGTAGGTGATAGTAGTCTTTCGTATGGGAAGTATTACAGTCACATGATTTATTGTTATGTGCAGAACAACAATGTTTTGAACATTCCAAGACTGGGAGCATTTAAAAATTCTGCTAGTTTCAATGAGAATACTGGAAAAAAATATGCTTCAGTAATTTAATCAAATGAGGCTGAAATTTTTAAAATGCAGACATCTCATATTATAGAGAATGCCTGGTAAAACTACCTGCAGAAAGCTGGAACATGTTGAAGGAAAAAAAAATACTTAAGGCCTACAAGACCATGGCTTTCAGTGATGCAGAACACCTTTTCAAGGGAAACATGACACTTTTCCTTGTTTAAGTAAGCACAGGTGCTTCAGGTCATCAGGATTTTAAACATATATAAATCCACTGATCTGTCTTCTTTTGTGGAGCTTGGTATCCATATGCCACACAACTCAGTTTTAAATTAAGGTTCACAAAAATGTCTAGCAGGTTATCAACACAGTTTTAGTTATTAAGTCTGCATTTTTAGTGTTCTTCTCAGTAGGAATGGAATTAAACACTGAAAATTGAAATTAAGTTTGAAGCAGGGACTACAATGAGCCCTAATAACTTAGCACAGTAATGCATAACACTTGTTCACTCCCTTTCCACCCCTATGTATACAGGATTGAATTTTGAATAACAGCACAGAAGAAAAAAATAAGACAAAGATATACGTTTAGAAAAATAGTGAAATTTTCCGCATTTGTGATGAATCCTACATAAGCGGTAATCTGTTGATTGACATCCTTTTTCTAGATTAGATAAAAAGAGTCCAGAATTTTCCTCAGTCTAGGCAGAGCAGCATATCAAGGTCCAGATAACAGTATCCTTTTCCCAACATTCTATAAGAGAAATAAACCCTTTTTGGGATTGTTAGTTCTGGCAGTGCCCTTCAGAACTGGTCAGACCTAAATGCACAATCTCAGGGCAAGAAAATATTCCCACACCAGTTTCATCTTCATATCCTAAGGAATGTGGGCAGGAGTTAAGGAACTAAAACTCTTAAAGAAGAAAAAAATTCTATATATGTTCACAGTTTTGCACCATAAATGGGGTTGTACAGATAAACAGCATAAACTGAATAAAGTTGAACATTTCTCTCTTTTTTTGTTCTTTTTTTGTTTTTGTTTTAAACTCAGATGCAAAAATTTTACTTCAGTTGTGTTTTAGACTCTTTTATGGTCTCCTGGATTTGAATATGACTTTATTTTGCCAGACTGGCTTCAGGAGGCAGTAAGAAAAATTAGTTGATGTTTAACTGGTTTGTAGATTTTTTTATATATAACCCATATAATCATAGATTATTTATTCTTTCAATTTTTATTTTATGTTTTTGCACGTTTATGTTTTGCAAAAAAACATCCTTTGACAAATCAGTTATTACTAAGAAGTAATTTTACTACCTCTGAGAAAGATATATTTTTGTATAAAAAGACTACAAAATATTCTTTTGCCAGAGTATTCAGGCTCTCCAGGGCTTGACCTTTCATTCCTCCAGCTTGATAATAAGGGAGAGCACTTTACATAAGGTATTTGAGAACAAAGACCAGCTGCTCGTAACTGGTCAGACCTGACTCATCATTCTCAGGGAGCTACACCAGGGCAGCTGTGCAAGAAGTGGAAGGAGAAGTGTGATTGCAGATAACTAGAGATGGTTTTATTTGAGTCAATTCAACCAAGAGATCAAGCTGAATGACCTGAGAGGTTGACTTCATAACATGATCACATCTCTTTGCTGCCACTCATATGTCTTTTCTGTCATTCAGAAGAAACTTATGTGACTGAACCAATGATTGCATACACTGAAATAGTCATGGTTGTAGTGAAGTATAATAACTGTTCTTAAAACTCAGTTACTAGGAGCAGTTGTTCATCTGTCTTTGAATGCATAGCTTGAATACTGTTCACCTGCAGGAATAAAGCTCTAGTTATACTATTTATGTTTGCAATATTTAAAACAGCATGGATTAAAAACAAATCAAACAATGAAGTACTAGTCCTTTGAAGAAATTACATTTGAAAATTAAGCATTGTTTTTTAATTTTTTTTTTCTTAAGAATGTAGTTTTAATAAAGGAGTAAACAACATTTACTTCTTTCAAGAAGTCACAAAATTACAGAATCAGAGAAAAAGCTGAGTTGGAAGGCACTCACAAGGACTATTGAGTCCAACTCCTGGCCCTGCACAGCATGACCCCTGAGAGTCACAACATGTGCTGGAATGCATTGTACAAACAGTCTCTGTCATGCTCGTGCTGTGAGCACTCCCCTAGGGAGCCTGTTCCAGTGTCTAGCCACCCTGTGGGCAAAGAATATTTCCCTGATATCCAACCTAAACCTTCCCCAACACAGCTCTCAGCCATTTCCATAGGTCCTGTCACTGGTCACTATAGAAAACAGTGTCTGCCTGTCCTCCTCTCAAGGGAGTTGCAGACTGCAATGAGGTTTCCCCTCTGTCTCCTCTCCTCCAGGCTGAACAGCCCAAGTGGCCTCAGCTCCTCCTCACACAGCTTCCCCTCAAGGCCTTGCACCATCTTTGTTGCTTTTATATCTTATGTTGTAGAGACCAAAACTTCACACAGCACTCAAAGTCACACCAATGCAGAGTTATTTAAAGGTATAGCTTAATTCTTTAACTTTGACTCATGTTGGACCCAAATCCAACATAAATAATTTTAGCATTTCAGAATGCACAATATACCTGGAAAGAAATTTCAAAACAGTTTGAGAATCTCTCTCTGAGTTTAGGAACAAGTTCTTTTGAATTTGGCTATCTAGACATGTAGCTGTGTTTTGTCACACACCATGCTGATTGTGGCATTCTAGCTGAAGACCATTTTATTCAAGGATGGTAAACAAAGAGGATCAGATTTCTTGCACATATTTTAAAGGCAAGCCAGTCAATCCAAGATGCATGTGCTGTCTATGCATTTGGAACTTGTTTAGATGGAAGAAATTATTTTTCCTTTTCCTTAGACTGTTTGACAAAGTTTTATGGCAGTTTCCCTCTGGAGAGTGGTAAATGGCAATGACTAAGCGAGACAAACTAGTCACACTGAGAAGTTCTAGAAATTTTTACAAATACAAGTCCTGAATCCACTATTTTTCCTCCAATCTCTGTCCTCTTCTAAAAACTATAATGATGAACACAAATGAAACTGTCACCCAACCCAACAATCTGATTGTTTGGCATTTTTTTTTATTCCTGAGATATGGAAACTAAAACAATGTAAGTGTTTTTCGAGTTTCTGTGCTTCCAATGTGCTTGACTGCTCTCCAAATACATGTTTTACAAGATTTACTAAGTGCTCACAGCTCCAACACACAGTATACAATATTTATTTCAAATATACTGAGAAATACCTGGGGTAACAGAGCATTTCTCTTTAATTAACATAATTTGACACATTTTTAGGTATAAATAGTTCATAAATCCCCAATAAAAGAAGTGTCAAAATGTGTGTTAACTCCGTCAGCTAGCATTCTATAGAATCTTAAATCTAACCGGGCACACAAAAAACAAGGAAACACATTCAGGTCACCTAGCAGGTTTGTCACACACTAGGAACACATACAAGGATGAATTTTAAATCTTCATATCAAGGTAGTCTTTTTTGAAACTCCTGTGGATTTATCTTTTTAAAAAGTGGAGAAAGGGAAGGAAGAGTTAGGAAATTTACTGAGTAAAACCATATATCATAAAATGTTTGCAGTAACAAAACATTTAGTTTAATCTGTCTGCCTATTACATAAAATGTTTCTAAAAGGAAATAAAAATATAGAGTAAGAAAAAAATGAAGAATGAATCCAAATCTTAGGTTTAATGTAGTCAAAAAACACACTAAGCTATTTTTTAAAAATTAGAATAGACAATAGAACCTGGATGATACCTCTGTCACCAACAGTTTCAGCCATGAACAACAGTCCAGGTAAGATTCTGAGCTCTGATATACAGACATTTAAAGTAGAACAGACTAGGCGTGAGCTAGTTACCTAAGCTCTACTCAAAGGTGATTGACATGAGGTGTAAACATTTAATAGAGATTAGGGAGTTGTTTAACTTTTCTGAAAGCCAGCAACCACATTTTGTCATCCTACAGTCTCTTTATGTGTCTTTGACTTGACCAAAACAAACTTGAACAGTTTGCTTTCTTTCTCTCACATTTTTTGTATATTGAGAAAAGTCCCAAACAAATGACTTACTAAGTCAGATTTTGCAGCATTTTTTTGTTAACCTCTAAGTCAAACTACAACAGACGAATGTCTTAAACAGGTGTGGCTATGGGAACTTCTCCAGATTCAAAAGTCTGGGAAGATGTGTACATCTTTAACTGCTCTGCAGGGAAGCTGTTAGCAGGATTCAGCACTGAAACAAAATGCGGTTTCTATCTCTATCTGAACTCTCTTTATACCAAATCTCAGTGTCTAACTACCTATGACAGGTAACACAGTAATATATTTTTGATGGGATATTATATTAAATCTTATGCTCAGAATCAATTATACATCACTGCCATGTACTCAAGATATAGTAAATTTAAAGTGCCCAAAGCACCACTGTCAATGTTCTAGTTAAATCAGAACTCAAGAAATTTTAGTGGCACTTACTAGTCCATAAACAGAGGAGGAAACCACTGCAGCAGGGATCTAATCTTTTTAAGCCATGTTTCTTTCAGACTTTCTCAGGATCCACTAGTTCTAATGAACTCCATGTCTTCTGCCATTTCACTCCCATATCAGAGATGGCAGCTATCAAGGGCAAGCAGCAATTTTCACAGCAGTAGCTTTCACAGCAGTTTCTGGGAACATCTTAGGGATTTTTTGAGAATATATTTTGGGATCATGAGAGTCCTGGAGGAATCTCAGAAAAGGATATAGTCAGAAAGGCTGAGACTTCTAGAAAAAATTTGCTCTTAAAGAACTGACAACTTCTCTTGATCAAAAAGTGCTTTGAGATTTTTTCCAACCTGACACTTGATTAGGAAGGGTCAAGCATCTGTTTAGTAGATGCTGGGAAGAGACCTAGAGCACATCAAAGAAATGCCTGGCGGGTCCCCTGGTAGTAGATGATGGTATGGGAGCTGCATCCAAAAAGGAACCAGAGCAGGCTGAGTCTGAGCCACACAGCAGCCCCGGGGGAAAGACACCAGGGACTGCAGTGGATAAGTCTGCTGTGGAGGGTGGAGACACAGAGGCCCCAGTCTGCCATGAGTCCTGTACCCAGCTGTGGGGTTCTTAGTGTAGGAAAGGAATGGAACTGTTAGAGCAGGCACAGAGAAGGCCACAAAAATAAACAGATGGATGGAGCACCTCTTCTATGCAGAAAAGCTTAGAGAGTTGAGTTTGTTCAGCCTGGAGAAGGGAAAGCAGCAGAGACCTTGTTGCAGTGTTTCAACAGAGTGTGTAAGGTGGATTTTAAGAACAATAGAGAATTTTCTATGCCACAGTGCAAGAAGGGCAGATAGTTTTCAATTGAGAGATTAGACTTAGAGTGGGCACAAGGAAGAAACTTTTTATGATGAGCCTGGTGGGACATTGAATGGGTTACCCACAGAATTTGTGACTCCTCTGTGGAAGCTGGAACAAGATGGTCTTTGATGGTCTCTTCCAACTCAAATAGTTCCATGATTCTACTACCTCCTGCTGCTCTTCTGTATGGGCAGCTACAGGAGACCAGGGATGGATCACTTGTGACAACAAGTAATGAGGATGAGGGTCAAGCTTATGGAAGCTCCAGTGATTTTATCCTCTGTTCTACTGGTCACTATCCCCTCAATCCCTGTAAAAGTGATGGAAAGAATAATCCTGGAAACCATACCCAAAATTCTTAAGAAAGTCTTTCCAAAATTCAAAAACTCTTAGAAAGTGACAAAAGGGTGATAATCATGAATTTATGAAGGGATAATTGCACCTGGCCAACCTCAAAGCCTTCTGCAATAAAAGACCTGCATTTATGAGTCTTAATAAATGTTATCAACACATCTAGTAGTTTTGTAAGTTTTTTTATAGATATGATTATGCAGCACCAAAAAAAGTATCAAAAATGCCTTTTGCTGTGGTTTTTATCGTTCTGAATAACAAAAAATTGCATGCAATACCGTGTGAGGAAAACATTGTCACTTTGCCACACAATACAAGAAAAGAAACTCCTTCCCTGCACATTTGATTCTATTTTTAATACTCCAAATGCATCCTTGTACAACACACTGTCATCTTTATTTTGCATCTGTGACAACATCTGAGTCACTTCTATCCTTTTCCCCAAGGGAAAAGAAATAGAGAAGCAAATATTTAAGAAGAATGAAAAAAAAATAAGTGAACATTTCTTAATGGGAAAATAAAGAGGAGACTGTCTGCTAACACTCAAGTTAGCATCACATGCTAGGAAGAGCCTCTCTCTCACATTAGCATTGTGTTTCTGAAGGGCACCGCAGGGCAAGGATGAGCTGTTCTTATTAGGACTAACTTTAATAAGACATCATTACTCTTATTCCAACATTTCACCCAAGAGGCAAGGTTAAAACCCTTAGAGAGGGCTTTGCAAAAATGTTTCTGAAGAATGATTGTTAAATCGAGTACTGATAGAAAATGGAGGAGGCTTAAGAGGAAGCTGAAAGACATAAAACCCCCTTTCAGTAGGGTGCAGAGGATCAAGAAAATAGTAATTGAATCATAGGTATTGCTTGACCAGGATTAATTTGTTGAGTTCAAAAGCAGAGAGAAGTTGGTTAAGGACTCAATCTTTCTATGTCCATTTTCTCTCACGGCTTTTGTGATGGTATCATTCTTGGTCAAAAGAAAGAATAATATTGAATTTTCACTGTTGGCATTACTATTCTTTTTTCTGCATTCATTCCTGAATATTTCCTTTCATATAGAAAACCTTATTGTTTTTTATTGTGTCTTTCTTTTCCAAGAGCTTTCTACTTTAAGGTGTTAACTAGATATTTTAAGGGGTAACAAAAATTACATAGACACATTTTTCTGGAAATGTTTTCATAATCTAAATCCTATCTTTGTGATAATGATAATGATAATATAATAAAACAGAAAATCACAAAAGTCAAAATAAGCAAGTAAGTAATTAAATAAATAAACAAGCAAGCTGTAAAAATCCAAACCCTTTTACTCTGTGAGCTCTGATAAAGGAACTTTCCTAAAGCAAGGTTCTCTTCTGTTTTGGGCTTTGATTCATATGCTTAATGATATCCTTTTACTTCTTTAAAACTATATGAGATGTTCAAATTACTTCATTGTAGGAAGAAATCCGTCTGCAATGGACTATGGAGAGATTAAATTTAAATTTCCTGTTCATGAAATAAAATCAGTAGTGCTTGAAAATCATAGCATAACTTACAGTGTTTCAAATATAGTTTTGCAGTCACTTTTTTACTACATATTTAAATATAAAATCTATAAAGAAGTTAGTAAATATTGTTATTGAAGCAAATTAGAAAAATAAGGTAAAAATTGCATAACATTTTGACTCAGTTTTGAAAACATAGAGTGACTATTGTTAATGAAATTATAGCTATATATAATGCCCTATTATTTACCTGTATAGTGACTATATGCATAAACACATGGAGAGCAATTTATTTATCTCTTCCATAATCTTTAGCTTGTCAGAGAGCTTTCATCTCAAAGAGGACAAATCATTCAATAGACAATATTGGAACATGCTTCAGAATTAATTTATGCTTTTTTCCTTCTTTGATACAGGAAAAATTAATATGGTGTTATTCCATAATGAAAGTTAATTTACAGATACACAATATCGCATCCATGTTTCAGTAAGCAGTCATTTATTTTCACAGATTTTTTCAGTGGCAAATTATTATAATCTTTCTGCAGTTTTTAAATGTAGGAACAGCCGAGACTCAAATACACATTAAATCTGTTTTTAAAAATATTTTTTTTCTATTATTACTTATATTTTGGTTGAACAGGGTTCATAGGTACTGTCAGAACAAATGACATGTATAATAGTCCTATTTAATCTATCATAGGTAGGCAAACAACTCAAATGTAATTCACCCAAACTTCTTGTAAATGTATGACAGAATACAGTAAATGAAGGACTAAGTATCTTTTGGTGAGTTCTTACGTTGTTTTGGGCAATATAGTTCTGCTTTTCATCTGAACAGTAAAATGGCAGTGAAAGCACTAGCATCTGAGAATTGTCTTAAGAAAGGTTTTAATCATCTTAAGGTGTTCAGTATGATAATAGGAGACATGCAAAGGAGGTATTGCTGTCCCATTTTAAATAAAGCCTTTCAAATCCTCTGAGCAGATACTGAACTCTAAGCATCTGCATAAGCCCATCACTGGTATGGAAGGCAAGTGAATGTTTTCAGTAATTTTAATTCCTACAAGACCGAACCTCAACAGAAGTTCCTGGCATAAACAGAAGATACAAGCAATATTTTTTATGAAACTGAGTAAAAGTTTTCCACTTTTGGATTCAAAATCCCCTAAATTCCTATACTTCAGGACTTGTGATAATCATGTCATAACTGACATTCTAAAGAGAGATTCTTCTGATATTCCTGAGCTTTCCCTTTCTGATTATCCATCTGTGTTTTAATCTTTCCGAAAATGAAATTCAGTTACAAGCTAAAAGCTGTTAATGGATGTGAACAAATGGGGGAAAGTGTGACAATATGGTAAATCTGAGCTCCTTTTCATTCCTGAACAATAGTATCCTACCTAAGCATGAAGGCAACTTAGGACTCTTATGACTGTCATATGGCACATTTTTGACATTATTTATGAAGACAAGTTCAGAAAGGTGACTCATAGCAGGATCTGACAAATATTAGCACACATTATTGCCATTTTTTTTCATGGTTGTGTGTGTAAAGCAAAGCACTTTTATGATGAAAATGTTAGTCATGACTGTAAGCCCTTTTGAAAATTTACACTATACTTGTCTTTCCTTCTGTTCACTAGTTTAACAATCCTTTCATTCTTTCATTAATCATTTCTCCAATTCTTATTTTATTTTCATGAAACCATCTCTGTCCCATTTTCATGCCTAAAGAACCTTTAATGCAGTAAAATGAACAAAAAATGCCATGTCTTAAAGTGAAAAATGTTATTGCAAGCACCCACTGATGTCTATATTGCCAAATGTAGAATGATGACTGTCACCATGGCTGGATCAGATTTATTTCTGCTCCGAATGATATATGACAGATAGAATATAATTCTAGTTCGAATTCTCTGTGTGCATGAAGTTATGAAGCCATTTTCTTCTTTTTTTTTTTTTTTCTGTTTTTTTTTTTCTTTTTTGGAAGGAAAACACAAACTTTGTTTGAGTTGCCCAAACAGAAACCTGCTGCAATAGCAGATGAGTGATTATGTAGTGATTTGTAGCATAATTACTTATGAGAGACTGAACAGTTTATGTTGCTGGCTTGATATCAGTAAACTGTTTTGCATAGCCTCCTATCTTTTTGTCAATTTTAACAAACTTAAACCTTTTCCAGCCTCTTTAACTGCAAGTCCTAGATGTTTACCGTATATTAAATTAAAAAAGATAAATAGAGTGCATCTTGATATTCACAGAAGAAATCAGCAGGAGTTACTGTACTTTTGACTGCAAAGCGGTGCATAAAAATTAATATTTAATAGGATGTCCACTTAGGATACTCTAAACTTCGTTACTGGCACTCGTCCAGCTAAGAAAAACAGAACAGGGAGGAAACTACACACTGCTTATTTTAATTAGGTGAAATTATGTGGTTCAATAAAGCATGACAGCCTGCATAATGAAAGAAGAGCCCCATGTTTATGAGAGAATTATTGATGACAAAAATGTTGGCAGCATGCATGTTTTACTGAGACAGTCAAAAACCATTTTATTATCTTTTCATTCATAATTTCCTGCAACATGCTTCAGTGTGTAAACTGATAACATGACCGTGTGGTGGAGGAGCCTCTTACTATTTTTTATAGTAATGAACAAGGTCATTTTTCTTCTTTAGTTTAGAACTAAATGCTGTTGACCTTTTCATCAGCTGATGTAGAACATGGTAGAAGCAAACAAAAAAAGCCAAAAGAATATTTATCTTTAAAGGTGTTTATTCTGTGAGCTGGGATAGAACACATTCCTTGGAGGCGTGAGAGAGGGATTTTAAATGTAAGAAGTGAAGGCTGGATTCTGATTGGCACAATAAAGTGTAATTTTTGCACTTCATAGATAATAGTTGTCTGGTTATAATTTAGAACAGAACTAGAATAGGTATTCCTCTTTCTATATTACAGCAAAATTTGACAGAAAGCTAACAAAATTTTACATAGAAAATAGATGCTATCTTGGAAAAATTAACATTTAATTTTTTTTAGAAAAGCAATGTTAGAGCTTCTCTAAGGTTTAGGGAAGCAGCAGTGCAGGAAGGAAAGTAAAAGCTAACCCATGAAAAGTGTCATAATATGTCATTTTTTTCAACAGGAAAGGAATAAAAGGTTTTTTTTTTGAAAATATGAGTCAGTAAAAGAGAAGAAGAAAGAAATTAACTTTTATAAAGAAATTGTAAAAAAACCCATCAAAATTAATATTTTGACTGAAAAAAAAATTCCTTTTGGGTAACATGCCCTTTAACTTAGGAAGAAAAAAAAAATTGTCAATATTTCTGGAAAAAACTAGCCTCATTATCTTTATATCTGACATTAAGGTGCAATAAGCCTATTTACACTTCTGTAAAGAATTCAAATCCTGATCTCAAGTGACATCTAGCAAAGCAAGGGGCATCCATCCCCTGTAAGTAGACTTAGAATGGATTTAATATCAGTCAAGATCAGCATATGGAATATGATGTAACAACAAAAATTATTTTTTTGTTGAAAGAAAACTGAACAAAGTTGTTCAGTTGTTCTCTTGAAATATTTCAGTGTTATTTCATACATGAATGCATGCACACATGGGTACCAAGAAAGTGCTCTACATTTACAGAAACTTCTGCCCAGAGCAACTTTTCACGAAAGATTAACTGAAAAATATCAGAGAGTGGGCGGAGGAAAGAGAGAAGATGATGTTTGGAGCATCTGCTTTCTTTTAAAATAAAAAGGCAAAGGAAGTTGTATGCTTCGATATCTGGTGCAGGAATTCAGGGGATCATTTCTTATTGTTGGGGCAATATTTTGCAGACAAAAAATTCTAAATATTTTACCTGCATGGAGGCAGCTGTATCAATTGAAAGACAGCTACTTTCTCTGTATCCTAGGCACTATGAACCTTACATTCTTGTTTTGCTAAGGCTTGTATTTTATTTTGCTTTAAATCAAATAGTAACACATAATTCCAAACAAAGATTTAAGTTATGACATAAGACTCCCTGAAAATATAACCTAGGGGGTAAGGCAGATATGAAATTACCATTCACAACAAAATTTTGTCACGCCTTCATTTATGATAAACTACTTTAAATAAACTATTATTTAGACTAAGATAGTGATTGTCATGACCCATTCATAGGGGAAATGTTTTTCACATTCTTGTAAAGCTGAACGAGAACACCAAAACACACGTTAGGGAGCTCTTATGCTTTTGTTATATATTGTCCTTAATTCCAGCCACCAGCCCATTATTTAGACTGGAAAGGTTTTGGCTAACAAGCCAATATGATGGCTGTGCTTTGCCCATACGAAACAAGGGAATAAAACAAGAAAAGGAGTGAGAAGACAAAAAACATCATCAGTCCTTAAATCCCACCTTGGCCCTGTTGCATGACACTGGGACAAAAAATGAGAGTCAAAAAGAAGAAGAAGAACATGAGGGGGCCTGGTCTACTCCCTTCTGTAGTTAACCNGACAAAAAATGAGAGTCAAAAAGACTGGTCTACTCCCATCTGTAGTTAACGTGGTGCATGTCCCTTATGCAAACTAGATTTTTTGCACTCTTTTGCTCCTATAATGACAGTCAGCGCCTCCTCCAGAAAATGGGCTGGGGTGTGGGACTGAGCACAAGTCTCAAGGTGGAGCAGGAAGTTGCTCAGCACAGCACTTGCTCCAGCTCCACAGGACCCTCTCTTCTGATCACACCTTTCTTGAAGCAATACTCAGAGCACTTGAGATAAAATATGATTAGCTCTGATCCTCTACAGTGATGATTTCACCTAAGACTGATTAATGCATATTAATAGACTGGTTACATGTATCAAAATCTTCAGACAAGACATTCTGTTAAAATCGTGGTGTTCATTCTGGTTTTGATATTGAGAATCCGTGCCTGTCTTCAGTTCCTTTGGAGCTAACCCTGTTCTGTATATTCAGTATATTTCCAACAGTATATTCAGTCCCAATAAGCATTAATAGATTGTTTAAAAGGGTTTTGCCACTGGAGAGGCTTTCCTTAATTTTGTATACAGGATTTAAATCAAAACAAAAAGTCCTGACCTAAGTTGAGTAGCTAAAAGATGTTCTGCCATCACTAATTTTAATCTTATATTTAGCTACCATAAACAGTGAGCTTTTGCCAAAGAGAGTGGCTAGCATAGCTAATTGGCTTGAGATTTAAAATTATAACAATAATTGTTGTGTACTTCTTATGATTAGTTTAATTATCCCCATTTCCTCTGAAAGCCTCAACATTAATTCCCATTGACTGTAATGTTAATTACTGGCAGGGGCAGAGATGTTCAGATGCTGGCACACGCTGCAAAGGGAAGTAATTGATAACTTCAGCAGACAGTTCTTTGCTTTACAGAAAGAAATCTTAACGTCATTATTTTCCTTTCTTTTTTCTTTCTTTTTTTTTTTTTTAATATGGATAAAATCAAGAATAAGAGCACAAAATATTTCTGATACCAGTGAGAAAAGTGTTAAAAATATGCCTTCAAATATTTAGCAGGCCTTTTTGGGGTGGCAGAGTGGGGCACAATTAAAAGATAATAATTGCAGCCCAGATAATTTAATTTGGACTTGCTACTCCATTATGTTCCTTATACCCTGTTACAGGCATTTGTTTCTCATCCTGACCTCAGCACTGACCAGAGCGGCAGAAAGAATCTCGCAGGTTCAGCAGGGCTGCTATTGCTGAATATCCTGCTGTCTCCCAGAGGGAGAGGTGTTCATTTGAGATTTTAGAGAACAAGAGCCTTTTCATAACCTCAATTACCACAAGGTCAATCTGCAACTGAGCGTTCAAGTGGCACTTAGATTGCCTGGTAAGCAGCTGTGGCCCAAGAGCGATGCTGAAACCGAGCTAAACTGTCGTCAGTGTCTATCTGTTAACGACAGCAGCAAAAGAGAATCTCTCTGATAATTTGCTTTTTGAAAAAACAGGACTTGATTCTCAAACAAGTAAAGCCTTGTCAAGATTAAACACTCATTTGTAATTCATAACAAATGTCTCTGTTTCTCTCCATCCTTCAGTCATATAAACATGTATGCATGTGTGCATATGTGTACATATGCACAGCTACATGCACTATATACAAAGTATTTTTCTCTAGGCAACAACTTCTATATATTACAAAATTTCAAAACCATTATGCGTGCGTTCTGCTAGCAATGAATTTATATTACATTTTCTTGTGATAAATATATTTATGCTCTGACATGAGATTCATGCATAAGAATTGAAAATTACTGTGAAGGTGATGGCAATCTGTCAATTGATTGAGAATCCTTCAATCCCTCCAACTTTTATTCTTTCAGTAAGGTCTCACTGTAGGTCAAAGTACAGTAGGAAAAACAGAATTACAGTGTGATGAATAAAGCAATTCAACTAGATTCAAAACCAATGCTCAGCATGGCAATGCCCAAACTGGAATGTTCTAAATCAAAGCCCCAAAATGAAACCAAATGGTCTAACTTAATGCCTATTACATTTTGTGGGAATGCACTAAATCTGTTGTAGTCACTGCAGTTGAATGCTTGTGATGTATTAGAAACATACACATTTTAAGCAATAACAATATGCCAACTCTCTTTGATCCTCCTTCAGAACTCTAAGCCCTTGCTGACAGTCACTTAAGGCTGAAAATGTCCTGGAAAAGACCTCAACTATTATTGTACACAGGGATTGTATACTATTATTATTATATTTTTCTTCTTTCTTTTCTTTTTTCTTTTTACTTTTCTTTGAAAGAAGCTTTCCAGTACCTCTTTCAAAAATCTAGATAGAATATATATATAGCTGAAAACTCTAATTTTGTCAAGGATTAAGCAAGCAAAAAGATAGAAAGATAATCTTTGTGCTCTCTACTGCCTGTACTTCATTTGGCCATAGCTTTTACTGAAACTCAGCTGAGGTTTATCCGTTTATCTTACCTAACTTTAGTCATCCATTGCACCTGCAAAAGTTATCGAGTCCTTTTGCAGTCAGTGGAGAAAAACAGGCGTAACTACAAGGTGACTCATCTCATCCTTTAGCTGACATCTAAACTAGGGTAGGTTAATCACATTCCAGAAGTTAGGTGAGATGAATCCCAGCTCTACTGGCTTGAAAAGTAATATTGCTACATAATGTGACTCAGCTCACATAGTTATGACTTCAAGTGAATCATAAGCCTAGCTCGTGTCTCTGAAAAATGTGAATTTTGTACTACAGATGCTGAAACTGACTGTGATTTTAGCTTTAGTTAAATAAATATCACATATTGACACATAAACCATTGATGTTTCAGAAAACAGTAAAATATTTAGTGAAACTAATACAGAATTAAGACATTTACAACTACAACCATCCCCAGGTTACCTTCAGAATTTCCTAGCTATCTTGTCTTTTAATATCTGTTTCTCTTATTTGAGAGAATTAGTCATTACTTCCTACCTACACATGTTTTCTCTCAAAGCCCCATCTGGCCTGGGACTCATATTGTCAAGTTTTGCCATCTCATATTGGGTGTGCATGGCAACATTCTTAGAGCGTGATGAGTGGAGCAATGTATTATCCCTCCCCTCAAGAGGTCAGTACATATTTGTCTACTAATTTCCACACTTCAGCTGAAAAATAAAAGTTTCTTCCTGATTGTCTGTTTCTTCAGATAGTCCTTGTACTGATTTTCTGACTAACCAAATCTACAATTTTTTTGGTCCACAATATAGGAAAGAATGGAAGTTCTTCTACCTTCAGATCTATTAAGCATTTGGGTTGATAAAGCAATTCTGTGGGAGATTTCCAGCAGTTTCAGGACAGCAGTTAATCCTGACCATCCACTTCTGAATTAAATAGACTCATATAAAACATAAGCACAGTTTGTCTTTTGGCCGAAAAGAGTGAAGGTTTGTTTGATTGTTTTTTTTAGTGACAGATACAATTCTTTCTTGGAGGAAAGGATTCTGAGTTTTTCACCTCAGATAAACTGAAGTAAACACCAGATGATATGCTTATACAAGAAAAATCAGTTTAAGAGATAAGCATTTGCATCAACGCTACCAAATTTATCGGTTTGGGACAGGGACCATAGAATCAGTGATATTTAGACTGGTTTGCATCCACTGTGCTAGATCTCTCTAAGAATTATCTGCAGTGTCCATACAACAAGGCCCATGGATATGCCTCTTCTCTTGTTTATATATATCACTCAAATTATTTCATAATTATAAGTAGTCTCATTGTGTTCATTTTTTTCAGTTCAAGTTGTTTGTAATAATTCCAAACCTCTAATGCAACTAGACAGTGATATTTGTACACCATAAAAATCTGCCTTTATATTGCATATACTGAACTATGGCAGCAGATTATCTCTGGGTTAAATAGGTGGTCAAAGCTTTTTAGGATAGAGCTAGAAGTTACTTTAGTAAACACAGCACTAGAAATTATCCATAAAATCACATATACTGTAAAATATGGAACGCTTTGTGCACATAACATTAAGATATTTCAGATCCTCAGTAGATTTTATTTTTATATTTGTGTTATTTTTTCAACCTAATTTTCACAAATATAGTAGCAAAACTTCTTGATTAAATTATTTGCTCATGTATGTGTTCCAGTCTCTAATTTAATCTGATACTTTTTTCCATTTATTATTTTTATAGTTTTAATATAGCTGGGGTTTTTTGTTTTGTTGTTTTGGTTTTGGTTTGTTGTTTTGTTTTTTTCTCAGAAAGGAATATTGAAATAGATTGTCATTGATTAATTTTCTTGATATCTTCTTTGAAATATTTTTTCATTGAAATGAAGAGCTTTCTGCCAATACTACTCAGCTTTACTAAAAAGGAATGAAGAAGGAATATTCAGCTAACAAATTTTGTCCCAGAAGGCAAATTACATACACGATAATTGCATCAACACCTCGACTACAAATTCAATAAAATGCTTAGCCATCTCTGTGCTAAGTATACTAAAACCAAGTGGAACCCATGGGCACTGCAGAAAATATTGCAGGACACTGATATCTGATATCATTCACTGTCGTTTATCTTCCTTAGTGTCGAAACTTTGTAAAACCTGGCAAAACGCACATTAAAAAAAAGAAAAGTCAGATAGGGAACTGATAATTGTCAAGGTCAAAAGGGCTGTTATTCTTCTTTGAAGCCGTCAGCAAAAATAGTATTTGCAAGCTCACTTCTTTTTGTTTGGCTTTTTTTCTTTTCTTTAGCTTTACATTTTGACATTTTAAAAGCCCATGTCTAGATTTTCAAGTGAGTTCTTTCCCCACTGGAATTAGAGCTTTAGTTATCAGTGCTGAAGGACAATTATATGTAGAGATGGTCAGCTGGATCAGTTTACTCTTATATGTAGAGATGGTCAGCTGGATCAGTTTACTCAAGTTCTAAGTGACTGTTTTTCCATGATCTAAAAGTAGGTCATTGATTTTTTTTTCCCCCCCTACTGATGGAAGTGCACTAGAACCTGTCTTAGTGTGTTCTAGGAAAGCAGTTGGCACATGCTGGGACCTGAGAAATCTCAGGAAGTTCTCATGGCCTTTGATGAATTCTTATTCTGTAACATGCTTGGCAATGTCTATCTTAATGAAAGCAATCATCCCTGTGAATTTGATTTTTACAGTGACTCCTGAACTCCTGATGTATATTTTCTCCTTTTGACACTTGCCCTTGTTTAGTTGGTGGCTAAACATATTGGCTTTTTTAACAACTCTAAAGAAAACATAGTTCATCTACTCATTATTTGCAGCCTCTTTTTGCCCCAGATACAAATAAAAAAGCAAAGAACTTCCTTTCGGACAGTCATAGACAATAAAATAATAGTTCAAAACCCAGAGACTCAGATATATTCCTTAATTTGCAAAAATATATCCCAATTTAAGGAAATTCTAGACAGTGAGGTAGTCCTTCTAGAAAGTGTAATAACCACCAGTTTATTGGAAGAAAACCAACTGTTGTCAAGGTAGCTCTACTAATGCCCTCTGGCAGCTGTGTTGAGCCAGCATGAGTCTAGGGATTACGGGGACAAAGCACAACAGCAGCACACCCATGCTGTCAAGCCTTTCTGTGTTTAAGCCTGTTTGCACCCACTCCTGTATTCATGCTGCAACTTCCTACTTTTATTCTTTCTAATTATTCTGTATAAATTGAATTAAATTTGAAAGGACAAAATATCCCATCTGAACTTACTATATATTATATGCTACATGCTATTGCATGCTCCAGTGTTTCAGAGGCACTTATTCGAATTCCCCTGGTGAGAAGAGGAAATTAAATATAATTTCTCTTGTATGAATGACTGTTTTGGTCTTTTTGCCTTCTTAGGAGATAGTGATGGCTCCACAGTTGGCATCAGTTTCTTGCACACAGTGTGGTTTAGCAGGCTTGTTCTGAGAACATCTACTAGAGCAAGTACATAGACAAGATAGGAATATAAATATTTAGTTTGTAGTTCCTCAGGGACCTTGAGCATAGAGGTAATCCACCAATTTTTTAAGCAATGGCAACACTTCTGGACATGCCAAGAAATATACTTTTTGGTTGTTTGGAAAATTCAGATACCAAGGACTTAAGGCCCTTAAGTATGCAACAAATAGAAATCAAGTACATATCACATCTGAATTTTGAACGATGTTTCATAACCAGATAGCTGTGATGAGTGATAAATCCACCTCTTACATCCTCTGAGTATCAACTCCTTGGCCATAAGGTAATAATAACAACACATTATCTGTGTTGGACATGATTATTTTCTTATATATAAAAAATTATTTATATTATAATATTATTATAAACATTATATTTTATAATATTTGTAGAATCNTGACACAACTTCAGGCCATTTCTCTGGTTCCTGTCACTGGTCACCATAAAGAAAAGATCAGTGTCTTTCTGTCCTCTTCCCCTCAGGAGGAAGCTGTAGAATGCAATGAGGTCTCCCCTCAGTCTTCTCCAAGCTGAACAGACCAAATCCTGCCAGTCCTCATACATCCTTTACCCATATGGCTTCTCCTCTTCACCACCTTTGTTTTCATCCTTTGGACAGTCCCTGATAGCTTAGTATCTTACATTGTGTCACCCAAAACTGCACACAATATTCAAGGTGAGGCTGCCCCAGTGCAGGGCAGAGCAGGACAATCCCCTCCCTTGCCTGGCTGGCCATGCTGTGCCTGAGGCACCCAGGACAGGGCTGGCCCTCCTGGCTGCCAGGGTACTGCTCAATCATGTTCAACTTGCCACTGACCAGGACTCCCAGGTCCCTTTCCACAGCACTGCCTTCCAGAATCTCATTCCCCACTCTGTACTGTACATGCACGGTTGCCCATCCCAGGTGCAGAATCCAGCACTTTCCCTTGCTGAATTTCATACGGTTGGTGATTGCCCAGCCCATAGGTTGAGGCTTCTCTGCAGGGCTTCCCTGCCCTCAAGGGAGACAAGAGCTCCTCCCAGTTTTTTAGTGCCTGCAGACCTGTTTAGTATTCAGTTAAGGTTGCTGTGGAGACTGAGAGACAGCAATCATACAAGTAATTTAATACCTCTAGTAGAAAGCCAGAGACATAAAGGATGTTGGACATTGCAATTTAAATAATTATATAAAAAAATATGTTTAAATTTTTTTCAAAATTTTTCAAGTTCTTTACAAGTGCCTGAGCCACATTTAAATCACAATTCTTTTCTGATATAATATACATTATTTTATTTTTTTTTTCCAAAAAATATGCGTATTTGCACTCACTAAATAAAGAGAAATTTTTTTTTCTGGCACTGTTTATTCTATCAGGTTAAGTAACATACTTCACGCAGTCAAATTAAATCTTTGCTACCGGAGGGATGACATCTAAGCTGGAATAAGTACCATTATACATTCACTAGCAAATGTGGTTTCTTTAATTGTCTAGTACCAGCTCTTTCCCATCTGATTAAAGTACAAGAGCCACAGTGTGTTTTGTTTATTTTCATGAGGTGGCATAGTAGTGATTTGTTCAGAATTGCAACATCCCAGAGCTATCTCAAGAACGTCTATGTGGCCCTTGGTAATTTTTGCAATTGCTTTTGTTTGTCCCATTTGTTCAACTTCAATGGCAATTTTTCCTCCAGGAGTTGTCACTTTTCCAACCAGGACTAAGCAATAGCCAGGACTAAGGTTTTACTACATCTGTGTTTTGGAAATTGGTAGAAGCTTTACAACCTGCAAGCAGACTAAGCATTTGGATACAGTACATTGGCTAGGTGCTTGCTGATTCTTTTTTTCTGGAGCAGTTTGAATGTTAATCTTAATATTAATATCTTACTATTTTTTCAAACAGTATGAAAAGCAGGAAAAAAACCTCTACACTATATATCTGTATGTATACAGTTATGTAGAGCTGACCTTGGAAACTAATTAACAGGATAAAAATAAAAAATTACTATTATTAATAATAATAGTAATGAAAATAATGATGAAAAAAGTAGTAATAAGAACAGTCTAATTATCACTAAATTAGAATAATGTGCAACAATACAGTATAACTCAAAAGTATTTTTCAGTTCTTGGACTCTCTCTACATCTTTTTGTTCAGCAAGTATAAAAGGAAAAAAAATACTCCTCCATTCTATCTTCTAGACATCTTACCTCAGGGTAAAAAGGGAATGATTAAGAATTTAAGTTACTTAAATAGAGTATATTTGTGGGTTTTTACATGTGTATCTGAGACAAATAAAAGGGTTTTTTTGTTTTACTGCTCCATGGATGGAAATACAAAATAGAAGTTCAATGGTAACTTATCACACTCCTAGAGACAGGAGTCTCTAGGGATCAGAAAATGAATTATGTTTTGTAATACCATTCAAAGCACCAAAGCAAAATATCTTTCTTTACTTCATTTTATTTCTAAAATTCATTCCCTTTAAGAAAGAGATAATAAAGTTCAAAATTTCAGGAATTTATAGCTACTGAATATTTTTTTTCTGTTTCACAATATAATTATTCTATAACAACACAAAGTACTATATTCCTAGAAATCTAAGTTGTGAAATTAAACCTCAACTTTGTACAAGTGTAAGTGTTAATACGGTGTTCAAGGTGATGACAAGTAAACTGCATTTCCTGTTAAACATGTGCTTTGGAACTGAATATTTTCTTTCTCTTTTCTGCTATTTTTTCTTTATTCATCCTTTTCTTCTCAAGGCAGATTTGAAGTTTGGTGCACATTGCTTCTTTATTTTGGAGTATATAATTTAATTTATCATAAACCAGAAGATATAGAATATATATCTGACACATTAATATTTCCATAATGGTGGCATGAATGTAATCTCTCAGAAAGGACATTTTCATCACAGAAAGATTAGGAAATCACTTGTTTAGTGTAATATAACTGTTTTACTCTGTTGGACTGAGAAGAGCAAGAGTTAAATTATCTGTGTAGAAACTATGTTGCTGTGAAGTCCTTGGGTCAGGTTCCTCATTGAGGGGAGCTGCAGCAACTTATCTCATATACAGTAATGACTCTGGAGGAACTATTTTATTGCCTAGAAGAGTGAACAATGAGGCCTCTGGGAACCAACTCAACCTGGCCTTAGCTCACTAATAGAGCTGAGAACAGCTTAATTTAGTGCAATCATAATTTGCATGATTTTTCTTCTTCAACTTCTATTATATAAAATTCTTCTATGAAAGAGCTAGCAGAAACCCCACTGGACAGTGCAAGAAGAGAGATAGAGGGCATATCTAATTTCCTTGAAGTTTTCGAAGCAGTCAATTTTATGTAAAAGCAAATGTGGTTTGTCCTAATTGTTCCTATAGCTGCAAAAAATTCTAGAACCCAAACAGAAATAAGATTTTAAATGAAATCTAGAATTACTGAGAGACCTAACTGACAGTTTTAATTAATATTATAGTATTTTTCCACTACTCATGTTTCTTGAAAGTGTACAATTTATGATTTTCTTGTTAGATCAGTTCTAATCCATAGCTCAGATTTGTTTGGTGATCACTATGATAAAGTCTGACCACTTCAACAACCTTAGAAACAAGATGCCGTGATACAACAAACCTCTACCATCCTTAAGATTTTAAGAACAGTACCAAACATTTCAGTGAGGGCAAATAAAATGTTTTGCTAATCATGAACCATGAGTGAATTACCTTTCTTATTAATTGGACATATCTCTGGTACAGTAAATTAATATAAATGAGTAAGAAAGCAGCTGTGAGAAGGTCCTAAATTAGCATGAAAGATATCAACTATTTATGCAATTATATTTTACCTATTAAGCTAACAACCACCTAGACCATGTGGCCACATTTCAGATTAATTTATAGAGGTGTAAATCTCAGATAACACTGTTGTAAATCTAGAGTAATTCCAGTGAGCACAATGAACTTACTCACAGCTTGTATTAGTGTAATTGGAATTGGAATATGGTCTCTATTGCAATAAGGCACCAAGTATGTGGCAAAATTGATTTTGCTGGAGAAAAGCCTCTTAAGTTTTCCACTGAAATTTACTTCAGAGGCCAAATAAGTGTAGACCTGTCTGCCTAATCCCAGGATGGACTAAGTAAATTTATACTGCACTCTTTTCACAGAGCTGTTCATTGTTAATGGCAAATTCACTTATGTGTGCTTCTAGGAGACTGCCTAATTCATACACCATTTAAAACAGAACCACTGCTGATAGCTGTAATTAGTCACATAGCAACCCTTCCTCCTGCTGCTGCAAGAGTGAGGCTGCTAGTCCAACTTCTAAAACAGGCATGTACCAATTAGTAAAGCCTAAATCTAGTCCAGTGATATTGAAATGAAAAAGTAACAGTGGAGAAACTGAGTTTACTCTTTTGTTTTGACCTTGGAGGTATTACATTTGTAATTAGTTTGCAAATAAAATCTTCCAAAGAATAGTTGCACCTTGTTTTGGTCCTTTGAGATTGTGCTGTAAATACACTTTCTGTTTCATAACACTAGTTATGGGAAAATGTTCAATGACAGAATATTGGTCTAGTAGAAGAGATTAATTTGGAAACATTTATCATGTCCAGTGTCCTGCTTTATTCTATGCAATCTTCAAAAGATTTATTCTCAAGCAGAAGAAAAATTTCTCAGAACTTAGTAGGTAGGTGTTTACAATATCAGAAATCTAATCAATGTTGGATTTTTTTCCTCTTTCTGTATGAGAATAGAGGTAATTTGTTTGTTAGTTAGGGAGGGATAAAAACAAGTATTCACAGCTATTTTTCAAGCAGAAAATCTCTTCTTCTTCAGTAAGGAAACATTTTGTTTTGATGATCCCTTGAGTTGCTTTCTATTCACTTGCTAAATTCTACATGGCTTTTCCAAGTATTTGACTTATATTTTTGCATCTATCTACGGTTTAATGTTCAGATATACTCAACATCTGCTTTTTATTTTGCAACATCAATTTTCAGTGTTTTCTCCAAGTGATAACTAGGAAATTAAATTTATAAATCAAAAAATAGACTCAGGCTTTTAGGCTACATTTTTGACTTCATCTGCAAAATCTTTTCACACCATTTTTGACATAAAATCTAGACCATACAATTTTTGTATAAAAATTCCAAATATCTTCAAAAGCCTAGTGAACAAGTCCTTCTAAATAAAGCTTCTTTATTTTGTTTAATTAAATACTCTTGCATTTGATCCTAGAGTTAAAAAGGGATGGATGCTTTGAAGGTTTTCAGAGGGACCATATGCACTCATAAGATGTCTATTTCAGGCATCTAAGTTAAATGCCTGACATCTCTTCATGGTCCTTAACAGTTAAAGAACGTTAAAGCTACACAGCCAAACTAGATAATTCTGAATACTCCAGAATCATGTGTAGGATGGGCACTTGGTCCTCATAAAGGTGACTTTGCTTTGCTTATTTGCTACTAGCAAGTTGCATTATTTTCTACTATAAACATAATGCAGTTCTCTCCCCCACTGATTTCAAGTGCTTCTAAAACCCCAAGTCATCCTTTGTATGATACAAGTTTCTCTAGGAAAAAATAATACAGATGACAAGACTTATTGTGTCTAATTCACATATCAAGGTCTGAGAAGAAAGATTTCAATGAACAGGGACAATATGCTTGTGGTAAAATATGTGTCAGTCTGTGAATTGTGTAAGCTCCCATGGAACTTCCTTATAATCAGTAACTCAGAAGAATGAAGTTAGCATGATTTCACTCAATTGTGAGTGTTTTCTTTGTTTTGTTTTTTAAGATTATCCTTTACCTGTTGTAACACTTACAATTTCGGAGATACAAAACTGTGTTTGAAAGAATGCTACTGAGCAGATCAATGTGTGTGATGTGGGATGTGCAGAAAGGTATTATTTGTGAAAAGCCCTCTAAAGGTCCTTTGCCAGTGCAGTTCATAACTGAGCTAACACATTTCTGTGTACTTCTCCATTAGAAACAAGGTAAGTGTCATCCCAGTGAACAAAGTGATTGCACAAACCAATTCCCCCTTCCTCTCTCCCTCACCCCTCACAAAGAAACCTCAACCCAAACCAAAACAAACAATCCACTTTCATGTACCAAAACCTGGAATCCTGAAACTGTCATTACAAAAAGGTGGTATATTTCCTGAAGCCCAGGCAGCTGACATTGGGGTCACTCTCTTTAATCATGGAAAGAGTGGGGAGTGGCTCCCACCTGGAGAGAGAAAGGAAATAGCATTCCTGTCATCCCAGATTGTTTAAACATGTTGCTGATACAGCAATGCTATTGACAAGCAGCAGCTGTGGAGGGGGCTCTCGTTATTCCTGTATCTCCATTTGCAAAGAATTCCTCAAAGACAGAGTTGTGATTTTATGGCACGAAAAGTGATTTTATGGCACGAAAAGTATTATAAAAATGGACTGATCTTGCTTAGCATATGAAAGAACTGTCCTTTACATAGCAAGCATTTTCTTTCTAAATTATGTAAATCATTATGTTTTCTCTCTACAGATGAAAAAGAGTAAGAAATTTTCCTACAAAAAGAATCAGATTTTGAAATGCCTTAGCTTCTTTGAAGCACATTAGGAAAAACAAACAACTACCCTTGCACTCAGACTATAGCCTGTACAGAGAAATGCAAAGAAATTATATCTCTACAATAGGAAATAAAGAAAAAAAAAAGACTTGATAGGCACAACTATATAAAATGTATGCTGGAGCTGATGAATGGCAGAACACAGACAATTTTGGAAGCTCAGGTACAGATAAATTCTGTTAAATTAGTAAATGAAAAACTTGCCGCATTGATGAGAGCAGTACCAGAGCCTAAAGGGACTAAAATAGAAGGAAAAAAATCCCCAAATTCTCTGAGAATCAAACTCTGAGAGGATCAAACATGATAGATGGCAAAGGAGAAACTATCATGGCTTGCTGTCAGGGAAATTGCTTTGGTGTTGTTTTATTGTGTTTTCTACTTTATTTTGTGCTTTCCTTTCAGGGATAGAAAATGAGAGGGGAAAAAATTAGATTCAGGATAGTTTGGGGAATTTTGTACCTCTTGTTAATGAACTTTTTGTTCCTGCTTAACCCTATTTTTTGTCTTGGTCAGCTCTTAGAAATTTTATTCTTTCAGAAATTTCATATAACAACCATTTCAGTAGATATTTTGTTTACATTTTTAGATCAGTGCTAAAAGATGCAAGAAATAGGCACACACTCAGTGGAGATAGGCTTCAAGAATATTTGGCTGCTAAAAAAGAGATTCAATGTTCAATCAGTAGTTTTCCAAAGTCCTGTCCAAATTGGGTGGCTTTCCACAAACCTATGCCTTGTATTCCAAAAAAGTGAAACACAGGAAAAACATTTCAATTAATATTTTTAAATTATTAAACAAAATTTTCTCAGATGACTTGGTTTCATTTTAGTATTCTTCTTCTTTACCTACACAAAGTTTAAATGTTAGCTCAAAAGTAGCCTGAAAAATCTCACATAAGACATTTAGGAAAATCTTTCCTCTGAAACCACATCATTAAGAAAGTGAGAAGAGACTGACCAGAATGGCTTTAGGAGAGTTAAAAAGGAACAGTGAGTAAAATCATTTGTCTTATTAAAAATAGACTCTCAACATTCCTCCATTAAACCAAACTAAACTGAGCAGTCACAGTTATATTCATATGAAGTTACATGTAACCAATAAAAATATTTTTAAAAGAAAATTTCAGACAAGTTTAGTAAGAAATAATTCTACAAGTTATATTTAGGATGAAAAATATGATATAGGTATGAAAAAAGGGGCACTGATGGCTTTTCCATGAGAATTAAGATATTTGCAGAGATAGTATATAGTAAGAACAGCTGATGGCTTATTTATGAGAACATTATAAATATATGTCCTTTTTAAATACTGCTTTCTTATTCACTTCCACTGATTTTTTTTTTAAGGCTGCATGTTTATTCTTTTTTAAAGAAATATAAACAAGCTGGTAAACAGATAACCTTATTCTAACAGCAACATCTTGAGTGGGGGTGGGAAGCAACCCCAGCCTCCTCTGTGCACAGTCAGCATGAGTCCATGAGGACAAATGGTTTTACTTATTCACACACTAGTAAAATCCTCCCTGCAGAGCCAGGTTTAGCACGGTCTAATTTTTGTGTTTTATTTTTGTTTCCCACAGATGTTGAAGATGCTAGGGCCTTTCCTACTGGGAATTTTAGACAGGCTTTTTTCTGTAAACTGTAGTATTAAAACATAAAAGAGAGCAAGAGGGTTTGGGATATTTACAGGGGAAAAAAAAAGCAGGAAAAAAAAAGCTTTTTGTCTAGAAAGGTCAATTAGTTGGTTAGTAATAATGATAAATATTTATATCAGTGTTAATACCATACACTTTTTCTCCACTTTCTTTTTCATTTACGTGGTTAAAATCAGCCAACAACTTGGAGATGTTTGCATGTTCAGCTCACTTCAGATTTCTTAAATGCATCTGTCTGCATCTGAGTGTTTAATGACCAACTGCTTCAGTATTAAATGAAGATAAAAGGACTAATGGAGAGTATAATACGTTAGGGTCATTTTAGATATTTACTTTAGGACGTGAGTAGTCTTACCCTATAAGTCTCGTGTTTTTGACATGTAACTGTCAGGGGTGCAAGTGACTTGCTAAGGCATGGATATCTGAATTCTAACTTCTGGGTTTGATAAGACAAATTCTGCCCTTGACATTCACCTTCTGGTCACAAAGAATAGGTTGCCTCAATCCATAACGTGAATTCAGGCAGATGAAAAGGAAAGACAGCAAAATAGAAAGGCAGTATGAGACCAATTCAAAGGAAGGCAATATCCATCAAAGCAGAGATGGTCACAGAGACGTCTCTCTGAGTCACCAAAATTTATCAACTATCTAACATGGAAAAGAAGCAATCAAAGTATTCTTCACAGGGGAACACACAGTAAGAGAAACAATTTGAAATAGTATCAGATAATGGAAGACAGATGCTTTTACAAGAACTGCAGAATAATAGAAACCTGTGATTCCATTTTTGTCAGGGTGCTAATAAAGAAAAAGGGAAAAATAGAGGAAAAAATAGAAAAATAATGGACAAAAATGGTCCAAATAAGAAAAATCTCAAATTACCTAAAACTTGCAGGCTTCTATGACATGAGTCCTGATGAGATGCAACCCAGGACCTTGAGGAAATTGACAGATATCAATGCCAAAGTGCTCTCCATCATATTTGAGGAGTCATGGAAGCCAGGTTATCTCCTCAGTTATCATTCATTTTTAAAAGGGGAGCCCTGGTAGCTAATTACCATTCAGGTTCATGCCAGTATCTGACAAGGTCTTCCAGGAATTTGTGTTGAAACATGTGGAAGACAGGGAGATGATGAGAGATGGACAACATGGCTTCATCAAGGCCAAATCTTGCCTAATTAAGTGGCCTTCTCTAAAAGAGTGAATGTTGGACTGGATGATTTTTGAAAGGTCCCTTCCAACCCCAAAAATTCTATAATTCCATGAAAACTACTGGGATTGAAAATTTCAGAAAGACAAGTACTCCATAGTTCCTATTAATGGAGTTACTTTTCTATAAATTCTCTAAGTTATTGGAAATAAAGTTCATGTTTTCATTTCTTCATATCCAAAAATATAGTTGTCAGAAATTTTTAGAGCTAAAGCAGACATTTTCTTTCTTTAAGTCTCTTCTTATTGGTTTCAGAATCACATCATATTTTTTCTTTAAGGTCTCAATTAATTGTATTTAGTTTCAAAAGTATTTAGAGTGTCTACAAGATGCAGACAACTGTTAGACAAATGTGATTAAGAATAGGTAGAGGAATCTGAATAGGAATAAAAGTAAGGGGAAAAAAGCATTAAAATATAGGAGTATCATATTTCACTTTTTAATTGTTTCTACACCAACATCTGAAAAGTGAGTTCAAATTTCTAGTCTGGTCTGGGAACTTAAGGTCACTTCAATGATACAAATTGTAAACACACAAAGATAAGGTTTGTTGTTTTCTTTTTTCTTTTATAATATTAGAGAAGTGAAAATCGGCTGAAATATACAGGAATGTACTTAGTTTATTATTTTCAAAGAAGTAAGCAGTATAAAATATGTGGATTATGAGGAGGGGCTGGAGGTATCAGAGGTGGAACCAAGCAAGATAGGAAAATGTGATCCTAACACGAAAAATATACAAATAAAGAGGCCTTCAGCTTTACACTGGAGGTTGTCAAACATAAACTTTGATTTGCATGAAGACAATGCATCAAAAAAACCAAAGCTTCAGATGTAGTTCTGCTTTCCCTGGGTCAACCCAGGTCCTGCAACAGAAAGAAAAATGAAAAGGCATCTCAGTTAGAATGAATTGTTGGGAAAAGTCTAGTAACATGAAGAACTTGAACTTCCATTGGCTTTGAAAACAGTTAGAAAACCATTACTCCCCATGTCCTTTACTCACAGAGCTCATTACCCACAGCAGACCTGCAGCAATAGAACTCTGCAGGACTAAAGACAATTGGTTGTCCCTGGTCAGAGCAGCAACAATGAAGACAGCTGGGCTAATCAGGCACATCTTAACATTTGAGCAAGCAAAAGGAATTTGTTCCAAGTCAAGTCCTAAATCCGGTTTGATGACTCACAGATATATTGATTACATCCAGATGACAGAATTTGAACATGATCTAAACTGCATTGAGATTTCTGAGAGTTTCTGGAATTTTCTAATTGAACACAGTTTCTCAGTTTGACTTTAGAGATATTCAATAAAATACATCTCTGTTGAAGTGTTTGTCTCTTGTTGCTTCCTGTTAAGACCATATTGGATGACTCACTGGTTTGACTAATGAACAAAACACATTTTTAAATACTTCTGCTTGAAGTGTACAAAGTTATTTATATTTATTATTTTCATTTAAAAGATAAATATTTTCCTTAGTTAAATATTAAAAAAAAAATAATAAATTCTGTTATTCTCAGAGAGAAACTAAACCAAAGTATATGAAAGCCTAGTTTTAGAAAGACTGTGGATTTGCTTTAGATTCCAGAATCTACTCCAGATTCCAGAATCTATTTAGAAACATTGTTGTGTTTTTTCCCCTATTTTTAAGAAGCCTCACCTAATTCATATTTGGCATTTTCATAGGTTACACTTTGGCTACCCACTTCTAATGTGTTTTGGCTGAAATTCTTTACTTCTTGGAACTGATTTTTAAAAGTATAGTGTGGCACATAGGTAAAGCCTTATAAAATAAGGGCCTCATTACACTTGTAAAATCAAGGCTCAGGCCTGCTGCTTAGGCTAAATATAAGGAAACTATGGGAGAGAGTCTGCTGGAATAGGAGCAGAGGGACATGTGAGACGTGCTGCATGACTGCCGTGTGTCCTTATCATGCTGTGGGGTGGTTGGCTGGGTTGGGTGTGTTCTGCCTTAAAACTGTGTAAACAGGTAACTGGCTAGCTGCTTAAAAAAGCCTGGTTTTTGTAATAAAGGGGCTCTGCTTGGGGACTCCTGCCTGGGACTTGCAGAGTCCTGCCTGGGGACTCTGCATCCCTCTGCATCATCACAGTGTAGTCATTCAGCTATTAACTAGGGCAGAGAAAATAAATTAATCTGTAATCTGTGGCTGCAGAGAGGTGATGTGACTTTGTGATCCAGTATGAATTTACTTAATTATTTATATAGAGACAGAGACTACCAACAATCAACAGCCAACAGGGAAACCAACTCAACTCTACTTGTGAAGTTTATCCATATAATTTTATAAAGTCTGAAACAAGGCATAGAATAAAATCTATATTTGTCCATATAAATATGTTGAGGATGATTCTAGACATTAAAGGATGTTTACTTGGATATTACTGGGTTTAATGTGTACTTCAGTGGCTACACTTTTGGATGAAGCAACCACTGCTGGAGTCTAATTTGTGAATCCAATATCTTTTCCTCCACTTTTTGAATGTGTTTTTCCTTTTTGTTTTTTTTTCCCCTTGCAGACATTTTTTGAAATTATTTCTGTATCTTTTTATAGCAAATTTATTATTAAAGAAACAGGTAAAAAAAAAAAGTTTTAATTTTAACAGGAAAATTAAAGACTTCTGTTTCCTGCTTTTCACAGCTTTCAGTGGGTCAGCTTATTTTTTTGATTTCTCATTATTTAAGAAACCAACAATATAAAAGAGTAGTCTCTCCTAATCTATGTCAACTGATATCCATTCACTCTTCCAGGTGTTATATTTTTCCTTTCTTATGAAAAACAGTCAGCATTTTCTTAACAGTCGTATTTCACATCACCAGCTTTGGAAGCAACCCCTTCCTCAACTTCTTTCCTTCCCTGCTTCCAATGTGATTCTTTACGATATCTCTGTGTACTTCAAGACTTCTATTTCTAAAATTCAAAGTATCTGATTTGTATTTTATGAATCTCTCTCTTAATTTTACTGTAAACAGAGAGTTGAAACAAAATTAACACGGGAGAAATGGCGCAATGTTCTATATTTATACAGTTATTAAATGAAAAAAATAAATTTATACAATGATTGTTGTCTTTTGTCTTAGGATATTCAGTACTACTTCAAATTATTTTAACCCTTGTTATTCAAATAGAGAATATATGAAAAAACAAGAAGAATATACAATGATAAATGTTAATAAGTGCAAAAAATTATGGCTAGAACTAGGCATATTTTCTAAGAAAAAAAAAATCTCCCTTACTTTTTGGTTATGAAAAAAACCCCCTTTGTGTACTGGCACTATCACTTCACCTTTAACCCACTTTAGGCTATAGTAAATTATATGGAAAGAGCTGCTTTAGGTCAGTGCAAGAGCTTTTCAAAATCAGCATAGCTGTCTCAATGTCTTTTTATTCTTATTTTTTTCTCTATCATTGTATGATACTTTCATTTTTCATGGGTACTCTATTCCAATTTTCACTCTTCCAAGTGCTTATATTTTGTGAAGATTCGGTTGTCATCTATCATCCTTATTAAAACAGAAGTATCTTTCTGAAAGCATTTCTACTGTTCAAATTATTTATGTTGGTTGCAGGATGAAACAAACAAACAAACAGAAAAAAAAAGTAAGAACTCTCATTAGCTGACACAAGGGACCCATGTGTCACAGAATCTCACTATAAGTCAAAAATATAGAGTCATAGTTGTCTGCCTATACTTTAATTTTCCCATTCTACTGATCTCTACCTCTCCCTGATTCCTTCCTCTAGAAATATTCTTTCTTTTTCTTAAGAAAGAAGAGTCTTCTTCTTTCATGTTTAAATCTTTATCTTAAAAAAAATTCATTAGCTTTAATATTAATAATTGATACAATAACTCCAATTTGATACATGGATATTGATATTGGTTAAATAGATATATTGTGACTGGTTTGTTGATACTGAATTGAAATGATCATTCAGGAACTAATTTCTTGAGAAAATCCTTGGGAAGAAACTAAACCTTTTAGTATTTTAATCACTTACTAACACATTGATGTAGCATAATGTAGAAAATATACTAGCAACCTGTTATGAGAACAGCTTACCAACCAATAGCAACAGAAATATAATTATAATATCTTATAAAAAAAAGTTTCAAGACAATTAAGATATGAAGAATGTAAGAATGTATAGAAGAAATGGAATATTTTTTTTAAGGTTTCTAGAGGAGGGAGTAAGGTTTGGTTCATAGCACAATATGGAAAATAGAAGGAAAATCTTCATGCCACGGGTGATAAGACTTAAGACTTTGAAAAACTTCTCATAATACATACAAAGAAAAATCCCAGTCTTGAGGGTAAAACCTGATCAAGCACTCTTTCTTGAAGGCAGTTGAATATCACTTCATGTTCTCCATTAGTATGTTTTCATGGGTAGATTAACAGTTGCAGAATCAGGAATACACACATTAATGTGCTCACATCTTACTTGTGATAAATCATCAGCTAATTTCAATGCACGTCTCTTTATATATCTATGATGATTTATGATTGGAAGATCTGATCTGATTTTCATAATTCAGTCTTTAAAAGCTCAAGTGTAGTTCCACTCATCGTAGTGGCAAATGCTATTGCTGGCCCTGTTTACAATCTTTGTTGGTGGCATGGGCAGTGGGAAGAAGCGCACTCCCAGCAAGTTTGATGATGACTCCAAGCTGTGGGGTACTCTCTGGAGGGACACGCTGGAGGGAAAAGACTAGAAGGTCTAGAAAGACCTTGCCAGGCATGAGAGGTGGGCCTGGGGAACCTCATGGGTTTTAACAAGACCAAGTGCAAGGTCCTACATGTAGGTAAAGGCAATCCCAACCACAGATACCGGATGAGTGGAGGATGGAATTGGAACGTTGGGGAGACAGACTTGGGTGTTGGTGGACAAGTTCAACATGATCCAGCAGTGTGTGCTGGCAGCCCAGAAAGCCAAACATATCCTAGGCTGCCAAAGAGGATCCAGCAGGTCAGAGGAAGTGATTCTCCCAACCTGAGCTCTGTTCTGATGAGACCCCACCAGGTGTACAGCACTCAGCTTTGGGGTCCCCAAAATTAGAAGGGTATGAACCTGTTGGAGTGAGTCCAGAGGAGGGCCATGAAGATCATCAGAGGGCTGGAGTACCTCTGCTGTGGAGAAGCTGAAAGAGTTGAGATTATTCAGCCTGGAAAAGGAAGGGCTCAGGGAAGATCTTCCAGCAACTTTCCAGTACCTAAAAGGGCCTGTCAAGAGAGTTGGAGAGGGACTACATATGCATATATAAATTCAGCTACATAAAGAAAAGGTAATGAATGCCATGATGAAAGAAAGAATTTTATCCTTTTCTCCAATGAGTAGAGGTGTGCTTTCTTGAGTGAGCAACCTGTGACACTGGAGTCAGGAAGGGACATATATTTCCTACCTGCTGCAGAGCATTGTGTCCCCACCATCCTACATCTAATATGTAAAGTCAAGGAATCAGAAAGAAACTACAACCCTGCCACTGATGATGCTGCAACAGGAAAATGGGAGGCATGGCAATAATTAAGGAAGAAAGCTAAGCATTATGTATAAGTCATTCCTGCTGGAAAATGTTCAAAAAATTGTTTTTGGAAAGAAGCAGGTTGATATATTCTTACCTCAAAAGAATGATAAATTGCTTTCCAGTCCATTATGAATGAAAAAGTAAAGCATCCTGAATAACCATTGTTATTTCTAGTAGGATTCCATAAGGATTGGTACCAACAATGATAGTCACAATTCCCTTCAGTTTTCTGGAAGTAAATTTGAAAAAAATACCCTTGATAAAATTTTCTGATTACACAAATATTGTCAACATGGTTAATTGATGAACAAGACATAGCAGTCACATAGAGTTATTAAAAGTACTCAATAACTCTGACCCATTCAAAGAAATGGTTTTAGTGGAGCTAAATGCATAAGTTATGTTTTTAAGGAATGAGCAATATCTTATGGAAAAAAATAATGAGAGATATCCAGAGCACAATAAAGCAACCTGGGCTCCCATGATAAACTTGTAGCAGAAAGGCTTATTTTGATCTTTTGCTGTGTAAGTAAAAAGAATAAGGAAATACTGCTGAAATACATATCAGGATATTGAATCCATTATTGTAAGCATATTTTAAAAGGGATATTGAAAATGCTTACATGAAGAAAAAAAAAGAAAAACAAACCCAAAATTTAACATGAATTATTCCAAAGAGGAAAAAAAATCTTTCAGTCAAAAACTTAATCAGCCTAATCCGTTTAATTTACATATATCAGCAGAAAGTATAGATGATAGAAATTTTAAGGATAACTGATTTTTTTGAGTGGTGCAGCGATATTTCAGCAGTTAAGAGGGATTCTTCTACTCCTGACATTCTCAATTCAGGACTGAATCGTTTCAAAGACCTATTGTAGCTAAATGCAAGCCACCAAACACTTGCAAGGCTGCGGATATATCAATGCCCACTATTACCCTCCAGCTTGAAAGTATGAGTTCTGAAGAGCCCTAAGACTACTGAGCCCAAATCAAAATATTTGCTGCAAATTTGATGCAAAAAATAAAAATATGTTATGTAGCTGCCTCACCAGTTATTTGTAATGAATAACTCTTACTACAGGTTGATAAAATATGGTTTAGATAAGAATAATTATAGTGCCACAGTAATAGCTTTTTCTCTGTCATTACTAAATCTATTCTTTTAATGAAATTCTCTTGAAAGAAAAAAATCCACAGAATTACCTAGCCACTCTTGTCCTCTTGTTTCAGAATCTAGCATTTTTTTCTCCTCATAGTAGATGTTATTATTTGAAATATAGCTCATATAGCTGTTTTTTATAATTTGGTATTTTCTTCCAACTTTAGATCTGTTCCTTCTTCCTCTTTTTGATTAAAATTATTTATTAATGTCTGTAGGCCTGTGAAGATATTTACCAAATATTTATCCTCTGAAATAGGATAAATAGATCTTATCTAGACCTTATCTTTACATTGTAGAAATAAATATTGCAAATTGCAGTACATAAAGCTTTCTTTTATGGAAAGAATTAATTTTTAAAAAGTAATGTATGGTGAAAAGGTACATGGATCCACATATGGAATTTATCCAACATAATATTAAGAACCTCGGGTCTCTTACATTCTAAAAAGCTGGAAAAGGAGACTCAACTGGTTGTGAAATATCTTTATGGTATACCCAAGCCTGAAATTTCTGTTGAAACATAGAAATAAAAACTATCACTTTTTCTCACAAAGCTATTAATTTATAAGTAGCAGTGTTTCCTTCTTCATCACATTTTAATTGGAAATAGTGTCTATTATGATTTCTTCTAAGCTAAGTGCTCTCAGTAGATGCACAAGGGGTCAGTTTCCTCCTATGATTTCAGATTTGGCCTTTCTTTTTTTTTCAGGCTCAAAGACAGTATTAGGTATGACACAGATACAGAATCACTATCCTCTCTGAGATGCTGCCATTTATATGTACAGGGCTGAATTCTTTGAAGACACTTGATTGCGAAAACTCAGGATCTTTAAGGGACTAAACATAAAAGGTGAGATTTTCAAGCCACATAGGTTAACACAGGCACATTTAATGTAAGTTCTTGATTTGCTTCTAGCTTTAGATTATTTTAAGTGAATCAGAACTCTGCTTCCACTGGAAACAGGCTGAAATGGAAGGTTTAGAGGCAAAATTCTGGATGACACTGTTAATAAGATTTTTTTCCCAATCACTTTAAGAATTTTTCTTATAAACGTTTCAGATTATGCATATGTATCTCTGTCCTCTGCTTAACCTTTTGCCTTCTTCATGTCTTCAGTTATTTAAATGTTGTTTTGCTTCTTTACCCCAAATCTGGACACTAGAAGAGTTCAGTGAGGAAACAGATGAACCATAAATTCCTAATTCACACAGGAAGGAGTTAGAAAATAATGTTCTATACAAAGTTTCTCACTTTATTTAGTTATGTGGCACTAAAAAATCAATTATTCTTATGACAATCCTAGAAAGAAATGTTCTTAAATTAAAAGAAGTTGTGACTGACAAATAAATATAATTCTGAATTAAAACAGATTCTTCAGACACACCAGATGCATGTGTTGACTGGTTTTGATGGAAACTTGACATGCTAAGACACCCCAGCATGAATGCTTTCTCTGTCTTTAACCAGATTTTGTCTGAATATAAATCTCAGTCTACCACATAGTTTGGGGTGTAAAGTATATGGCATACAGAAGTGAAACATACATACAGCAGAAATAAGTTTCTCCAATACTTTTTTGCATTACCTGTTTAACTCTACTATCAAGCATATAGTTTTATTTTTATATACTGAGAACAATTGTGCACACATGCTTCTAAGCTCCCTGCTGGCATAGTGATAACCTGCAGAGAGATATTTATTTAATGCTACATTGAGCAGCTGAAACACTCTACATAATAACAGCTTCTCCTCCTGAATGTAAACAGGAAAAAATCTTATAAGTGGTCTGTACTCTTCAGAAACTCTTTTTCTACATTTAGATAGACTGAAACAATTTTCTTTTATAAATGATTTAGATTTCATAAATGGTTCAATGCACCTCTGCTTATTTTCTTCGAAACAAGAAGGAAAAAATGCTTTGATATATTTTATGCATATGTTGAATATGAGGAAATAGATTATGATATAAGAAATAAAGTTTAGGCAACTGCACACAACTCCTCCTGTTCATTTAAGATTTTAGATAAAAGTAAATATATTTTTTAATTTTTTTTTAGCATAAAAGAATAAAAAAGTTTTCTGGAGATGAAAGTCAGATGAACCTCAAGAAACAGTGTTTGACCTTGAGTAAAATTCAAAACTTTATTCAGGATTCTAATTTCAAGACCTAGTCTGTATTATCCTTAAAGAAATATGAACAGAATACAATACTAGAAATAGGGAGGGTATGGTTTTTTTCGGTTTGTTTGTTTGTTTTTGTTTGTTTGTTTGCTTTTTCTCCAAAGAACTACAAAAGAAAAGCAGTGCAAAACATCACTGTGAAGGTAGCACTTTTTATATAAAACATCTGACAACGAGCAGTAAAAAAACCCAGGTCCACTGAAATTAATGGTCAAATTCCCAACTAAACTTTCCTAACAAAGAATACCAAAATTTCACTCTTAATAAAGAGAGAAATTCTTAACTGGAAGTGTTAAAAAGACAAACTCAAGACCTAGATTATGTGGCATGAAGTTACTTGAACCATTAAGGAAGCTGAATTCAGAGTCTCTCTAATTCCCTTATCTAGCAAATTAAAATGAACCCAAATTATAAATTTGGTCCAATCCTTGATATTGAATACCTTTCTAAGGAACATTATGGAGGCACAGCTTCCATTAAAGTGAGTAAAAAAATTGAGAGTCATGACATATTTTTTTCTTTTTGTCTGAATAAAACATGGTGCTTGAGTGTCTTTCTAGAGATTCTATTTCAGTGTATTACATAATTTCAATGTACTTTGTAATCTATATACCGTGTATTTTGTTCACCATTTTTCTCTGTATTTCATAATCTTGAATATAACAGACTAGTTTTCTTGCTATGATAAAAGACTGAGAGTTTATCAGACTAGTTATTTTACAATTCAGATATGTTTTCTCCTTTCAGTGTTTAGCAATTTTGTTCCTTACAATATGCTCACGGTACAAGTATTCTTTTCAGCACACAGTATACAAAATATGTATACATAGATGAAGAAAATTTATGTCAGCTTTTATGGTAAAGGAACAAACTAACTGTTCATGGTTCCAAGAGGGATTGTTTACATGAAAATATGTTTGCAATGACAAAAATATCTGAAGTAATTTCAAGGGGCCTACTCATTTCTCTCAGAAATGACCTTTACAGACTGTTTACTAGTGTAGTTTTAGACACAATTGTCAACTGGTAGCATTTCACAGTATCACAGAATGGTTGTTGTAAGAGGGAACCTGTAGAGGTCATCTGGTCCAATCACCTGTTCAGGCAGAGACACCTAGAACCTGTTGGCCAGGATCATGTCTCAGCAGCTTTTGAAGATCTCCAAGGATGGGCATTCCACAACCTCTCTGAGCAATGTGTACCACTACTCAGTCACCCTCACATTAAAAAAGTGTTTCCTGATGTTCAGATGTAGCCTTCTGTGTTTCACTTTGTGCCCGTTGCCTCTGTCACTTAGCATCATTGAAAAAAACCTGACTCACAATATTCATGCACCTTCCCTTCAGGTATTTGTGTCTATAAGGCCTTTCCTCAGTCTTGTCTTCTCCAAACTGCAAAGTCACAGCTCTCAGTCCTTCCTCATAGAAGAGGTGCTTCAGTCCGTGCTGGCAATAATCCCCCTAATGCAGCCCTGAACACCATTAATCTTCTTTGCCAAAAAGATGTGTTGTTGACTCACAGTGGTACATGGCACATTACTTGTTTTTTTTGGTGAAGAACTTAATTATTCTGAAAATTCAGAATCATTCATTTGCATTCAATTATTCTAAAAGTACTACCAGCTAGCTTTGATCTTAACTTTCTAAGTGGAATTTTGCCTACTGAGGAAGACTGCACTGCATGTCTCTCAGCACTGCTCTCTCTACCTCATTTTTATCTTGCACCTTTTCTGCTTCTTTAAGTTGAACACCTCCAGAAGACATGCCTTGTCTCTGCGACTGGGAAATTACACATCACATACATCATTTTCTGTCAGTTTTCTCAGCACTAGTCATATACACATGCCATCTCAAGTTATAGGAACTGCATCTGTGCCCTGTGGATACCTGTGACTTGGGCTGCATAAAAGTGGCACCTCCAGAAGAAGGACTCTGGGCCTTCCACCTCTGAGATCAGGGTGAAGAAGGAACAACAGGATGCTGCAAACATCCATGTGGTGTGCTATCTTTGCTTAATCGCTCTTTTTCGCTCACTGTCTTTCTTTTCCCTTCCCTGACTCCTCTCCTGTTTCTTTCTCTCTGAATCACTTTTACTGTTAAATAAAATCTGTGGTATTGACTTCTGCATATGGTCTAATTTACGCCTTAATTCAGGCAGGGACATCTCTTATAATCGGCTCATAACAGTGGTTATACTTCTTTTGTCTGTAGTTATGCACATTGCCTGTGGCATGGATAAACACATCAAGAAAAAGATTATTGGGTTTCTACTACAGAAGAAATCTGGTGTATTTTTCAGTAAATTGAAGGGGGATGTGCTCATGCTCATTCATGTGAAGAATGGCTTCCCAAGTACTGTTTAAGAAAATTAATGAAAATAAGACTTTTCTGAGCAACTGCAGGAATAGTAAATTTTTTTGCCATAGCTAAGATTTTCTTGCATTTACCTGCTGAAGCTCAAATCATACTTCATTCTGTGCATATGCAGTTTCTATTAATATCACTGAAAATTAAAAACTTAAAGATTCAATACACCCATAAGTTTCATTTTTAGTTACAAACGTGTCTGAAGGTAGAAAAAAAAGCAGACCAGTCTATAAACACCTTGATATTTACAGGCTTAAAAACACCTTTGGAGCTGGTCTGTGTTGTGCATCTGTGAATATATCTAATCCATGAACATGGATGAGATGTACTAGAGACCTAAGGCTAGTTGCAATGTGCAGATTCCTTCTACTCACCTTTAGTATTGGACTCATTACAACTTCAGCTGAGTGTTCACCATGTCTAGTCACAATCACTGATGTCTGTCAATAGAGAGCAGGATTGTCTCAATGCTATTTAAGCCAAATCCTGCTACTGGAAATGTCATTCACATGACTCTGGAAACTTAGCCGCTGTCCCATCTGTGCTTCCTATTCCTTTCTCAAGACCTGGTTCCCAGAAGGCTGATAAATGTTTAATTGTTCATAATTAATAATTGGATAATTAGAGATAGACATTAAATTGATATGTCTTTCATAATGCAAATATAAAGTTACTTGGAATTTAGTTGTATGTCATCAGAGGATAATTTCATCTGGATATGGATTTATGGATGAGAATCTTTAGCTTTCAAATCCAGTTATGAGAATGTTTTGGTTTGAGAAGTCATGCTAATGTAATTTTTTATTTTCTACAGGAACACAACTTATATGGCTCTTTTTCCACTTTTGAAAGAATTTCAAACTCCTTTGTCCTAGCAGTGCATGAATCCCTTAAACACAGAACAAATTTTACTTATCCACTTTATTACTACTTTCATCACCAAGATCAGCTTCATGTCATTTTGAATACAACACATTTCAAAATACTTTATACTAGTCTATCAAACTTATTTTTTAAATCCTAGCTACAATCAAAAGCATGAAACTGATGTTTTTACCTTATGACATCCAAACTTCTATATTTTATTCTGAAGTAACTTTTAATATAAAAGATAGGAAAGAAAATGCTTATTTAAATGGTATTTATACTTTATAAACAGCTTACATTTTTCATTTATACATCCAGATATAAATAATGGCCCCTTATCCTACCTTAGATTAAGAAAGCAATTTATTGTTAAAAGGAGAGTTGACTGATGTATGTTTTAGTGAGTTTAAAATTTTACTAGTCATTGATACCAATAGGAGCTATATTGATCTCTAATAAGTAGACACACAGAATGAAATTCTGTTACTTCCTCATTAATGCATTACATTTGCAGTCCAGAATATTTAAATGTTTACTAATTTTGTTTAATAAAGATGACATACTATCTGCAAAAATAAAAACTGTGCAAAGTAAAACTGTTCTTTTCTTCTATTGCTTTGGAAAAGAAATATAAAAAATACTCAAGAAATGAATAACAGAATGCATAATACATTTCATATTTGCAAATAATTTAAAATAACACTTGAAACTGTCCAAAATTCATTTTCATACCATTAACTCTAAGAAACTGTTCCAGATCACTTTCATGAAATTGTATATAAGTGAAAATATTCTGTTAAAATTTTACTTTTAAATGTGTTTACTTTAACTTCTAGATCATTTTGCATTTCACATGGAATTTTTCTTCTAACACAAAACATTACATTTCCAAATGCAGATATGAAGGCTTGTGACTCAGTTTGACATCACTAGAGTTCATATGATTAAATCTCTATACTTTATTTTGAAAATTGATACTCTACTATTAATAGGTGTTTTAATTGTCATACATGAAATCATAAAGTAATTAAATGCACTATTTCAGATTTGCAGAAAATATAAATATAATTATATATTAAATATAATTTTTTTGATGTTTCATCTTCTAAAATGTTTTTTGTTCATGTTGACTCTGTAGTAATATAATAGCCATACTGAAGTCCAACTAGTAACTTATGTTGTTTTAAGGAAGAAAGTCTTCACCCTGGAATCCTAGAACTCTACTAATGATTGGAGAACTATTTATCTAAAAAGAAAAAGAACTTTTAATAAATTCAAGACACTAAGATTACTGGTATCTTTACTTTGTTGATATTTGCTATTTCTCTTTTCTTGTCATATACATGAGCAAGCTGGTGGCAAATTTGATATTCTACTGCAATATTTTTGGTTGGGTATGTGAATGTTGTCATTAAAAGAACAGGCACTATTATAAATGACAGTCATTTTTAGATTTCAAAAGAACCGAGGACATAGTATTTGGTACTTATAATCCATCTTCAAAATGAATCAGATGTTGCAGCTATATTTGCAATGTTGTTGACACATGATTAATAGTCCAAACCCAGTCTCATGATAACTTAAACCCAATATTTAAGACATGAGACCATTGAAAAAGAGGGTTTTTTAAACTTAGAAAATGTGTGCATTTGTCACAAGGCTGTTAATTTGTATTGAGTTTACTGTGAATTTACCCGATATTGCATCTGCCTGGTGATGGTAAGTGAAATGTGTGCATGCAGTCATACTTTATTCTCATTATTCTGTAGAAAGCATCTGTTGTAAATTATTATATAGGAAATTTTCCTCCCGTGTCCATCCATGGGTAAGAAACTCATATTCAACTGACTTCAGTTAATTTTTTAATACATGTCTAGCACATATTTAAGATATTGAAGGATTCATAAAGAAGACACTAAAAGATATTTTGAGGTGATAATAACATAGTCATAGAATCATCTAGGTTGAAAAAGACCTCTAAGAGTACTTAGTTCAACTCTCATGGTCAAGTCACCACTAAACCCTGTCCCCAAGTCCCACATCCATTGTTTAAGATGCCTGCAGGGGTGGTAAGTCACCCACTTCCCTGGGCACCCAATTACAGTGCTGGACAAACCTTTCCATGCAGAAGTCTTTCTTACATTCAGTCTAAACCTCCCATGCTGCAACTTGAGGGCATTTCATTTTCTTATTTTGGAAAAGAGACAGACACTCACCTGAATAAAACCTCCTTCCAGGTCATTGTGGAGAGTGATAAGGTCTCCCCTGAGCTTCCTTTTCTTCAGGGGAGAAATCAACTCCAGTTCCATCAGCTATTGTCATAAGACTTGTGCTCCAGGCCCTGTGCTGTCTGTTGTCCTTCTCCGGACTTGCTCCAGCACCTCAATATCTTTCTTGCAGTGAATGACCCAAAACTGATGCAGCCTCATTGTGTAAAGTACAGGGGGTAATAAATTCCATAATCCTGCTGTCCATACTTTTTCTTGGCAGATTTCCAGTCACTGTTCCCCAAGCCCTAGCACTGGGCGGAGTTGTTGTGACTGAAGTGCAGGAACCTGGCATTTCACCTTGTTGAACCTCGTATGCAAGTGTCTTTGGCCTATATGTTGGTCAAGACATTAAACAAATCTGGCCCCAGGCTTTCTGACTACTTTTCCTCAGGATCAAACTTAGGATAGAGATTTTTCTTGACTCTCCTTTTTTTTGCTGATGTATTTATGGAGACTTGTTTTATTGTCCCCTATGACAATTGATTGCCAATAGTCAGCCCAAGATCCATGCAGAATTTGACACTTCAAACTTACTTCCTGCATAATCTCACACATCCTTGTAGTCCTCTGGAGTTTCCTTCCACTTCTTACAAAGGTTATAAACTCTCTTTTTCCGGCCTGAGTTCCAATCAAAGGTCTCTGTTCAGTCTGATCTTCTTTGCCACTGCGTCTGTTGGTACAAGGGGATGACCTGTTCCCGCGCATTTAACATTTCCTTGAAGAATGCCCAGCCTTTCTGGACTCCCTTGCACTTCAGAACTGCCTTTCAAGGGACATTGTCAATCAGCCTCCTAAGCATGCTGTCTGCCCTTCTGAAGTCCAAGGTGTCAGTTTTGCTGACCCACCTCCTAACTTCTCTGTGTATTAAACACTCTATTATTTAGTGATTGCCATGAACAAGACAACCTCTAAGCACCATATCATCCACCAGCCCTTCTCTGTTCACAAACAACAGGTTCAGTGGGGCCCATTTCCTAGCTGACTCACCAGTTGTACATCTTCAGTATATTCCAGGAGCCTTCTAGACTGTTTTTTTCTCTGCTGGATTTCCAGCAGATATCTGGTGCATTGAAGTTGCCCATAAGAAAAAGTGTCAGTAATCATGAGACTTCTTCCAACTGCTTATTGTCTGTTTTTATCTGCCTCTTCATCATGGTTGGGTGGTCTATAACAGAACCCCACCAGGGTGTCTTGCATTGTTGTCTTCCTCCTGATTTCCAGCTCAGTCCTATCATAATAGACAAATACTCAGTCCTATCCAGACAGTCAAACCACTCTCTACCATACAGGACTACCCCACTGCCCCTCCTTCCTTGCCTGTCCCTCTGCAGATTTTACAGCCATCTATTTCTGTGGTCCAGCTGTGTGCACCTTTGCACCAGATTTCCATGATGGTAACTGTGTCATAATTTTCCTACTACACAATGGCTTCCATCTCCTCCTGTTTTTTGTTGGATCTGTGTACATTGGTGTAGATGTGCTTCAGTTCAGCTACCGATGCTGGCTGCCACCTTTCTGGAGAGACAAGCCCTAATTTCAATGTGGCCATTCTCAGGCAATTCTAAGACACAAATAACACCTGCATTTTTCTGTGGCTTGGATCTCCTTCCAAGGAATGTAACAGAGTAGGAAGTCTTCTCTTCACATCTTTAACCTGCGCTGCAGGGACAAAGAAGAGTTCAGAACTCATTCTGTGTAATAACAATATCCCACAGAAAAAATCCCTTAGATTGAAGTGGAGTATGAATATGAATATATTCAATATGAAATTTCCCTACTAGAAATCATTTTGGAAGTTAGTTAATAAGGGACATAGTAGCTCTTCAGCAATATTAAACCACTCATTGCAAAAATCAATTGGTTCACTTATATCTTGAAGAGACACTTTCTACCATTTCCTGACAATGTCTGCCAAGATTGTCTTCAGCCCTTCAAAACATTCAACACTTGAAGGTTAACTGCTCTATTATTTTATCTTAAAATGTGTAACTGTCCTTGTGGTGTAATGGGTAAATCAATTTTCTTATAAACACACTTGTCACAAGGACGTAGACTGTCCATACCCTGATGAAAGGAAGGTCCAACATGGAAAGGTCTTTGGTACTTTCAGGTTCAAAAATTACATGGCATAATTTTGATGCTGAATACTGAATATTAGAATTCTGAACATACTTATTACAAATGTCTGTCACCATTACTGAAATTAAACCTTTTGACAAAAAAACACGGTGATGTGACTGTGCCCTACAACATCTTTCTCATCTTTCACATCTTTCTCATTTTAAAAAAGGAAACCAGTGCATGTTAGAAAAGCCAGGCAAGAAAGACAATTTCAAATACTTCTGTATTTTTAATCTGTAACACTTATAGTTTCACTGAACTGTTTCTTCCACATACTAATAAAAAATAGAATGTGCAGTTTAATTAGTATTTTGAAACTATACTAGCTATATACTCAAAGCATTTCAGTGGTACTCTGACTATAGGAATCATCCAGTAGTAAAACCTCCTACCAAGTGAAAGAACTGCCTCTGGTATCAGTTGCAACTGTGCTTGTAGACAGCACACTCCCTTTGGCGGATGTGTAAGCAAACAGCATTTTTTAGCATTTGCTTCCTTCCCAAAGGCATCCATTTTTCATGTAAGTCACTAAAATTTTCATTGCATGTGTTTTTTCTGAAACAAAGAAAACGTTATTTCTGAGGTGAACTATCAAAAGCAGTCATCTTGTATAAGAATTCTTCACAGTTTATTTTTTGGTCAAGACTAGCTGGAAGACCTCCTAAGTTCCCTTTGAAAACTTTGGTTATATGACCATTACTTTTCCAAGTAAGCAAAAACATTTTAAACATTTATATATGCAAACACATTAGCCAAGAACAGGAATTGAATCAACTGCAAAACTTAGTCACAAGACTGAGTAAAACTAACTGGTTTTTTTTTTAAACAAAAAAGTAAATACTGCAATTTAAAAACAAATTGAATTTCCATATCAGATGTTACCACCAACTTTCTTACAGTGTTATCATTTTTTGCTTACTTAGCTAATCTAGTCCATCAGTGAAATAATCCTATTTATACAAATAAAACCTGTTAAAAACTAGCAAATATATATGGAATGTGTATGTGTGCATACAGGTGACTGTGTGTGTACTGAGCAGATGTGTTATGGTGAAGGCGAGTAAGGGTAATCACACAATCACAAATCAGTTTATGTTGCAAGGAATCTCTTGAGAATACCTAGTCCAACCCCCTTGTTCAAGCATGAACAAGTTACCCAGTCATCCCTTAAATGTCTTCAGTGATGAAGATTTCACACTTTCTTTAGGCGTCCCTCCTATAGTGTTTCACAGTTATTTTATTTTCTAGTTTCTTTATCAATGTAATTTCCTGTATTTCAGTTTGTGTCCATTGATTGCTTCTTTTGCTTTGTGTGGGCACTACACATAGTAGCCTGGCTCCACATTCTCTACCATCATGCATTTATACAAATTTCTGAACCTTATTCAGAAAGGACAGTCCCAGACCAGCAGGGTCCCATATGCTAAGGAAACTTTCCTGTCTACCCATATAGAAGCCTTTCTGGCAGTCACAAACACACCACCTGAGCTGGGACTGAATCTACTCTGCAGCAAGTGGCTCCTGGGAGCTGACCAGTGCTACATTTTTCTCCCTACATGCACCACACCACACACTCAGAGATGGTTTGCTTACTGGTTCAACCCCAGGTTCCCCATAGTTGTCTCAGATGTCCCAATTCTTACAATAATTTCATTTTGGTGGAAGAACTAAATAAGAAAATAGGCTTGAACTGGTGTCTCCAAAGAGGGACCCGGAGCAAAGGAAACCCTGGGCTTTTAACAGATTGAAAGCAGCTTAGTGGAGAAGGGCTAGAGGTACTGGTGTATGAAAATTTGCACATAAGCCAGCAATGCCAGTTGCAGTCTAGAAAGGCAATGACATCTTGGGCTTCATAAAAGGTAGCATGGCTAACAAGTGGAGGAAAGTAATTTTCCCCTCTACTCTGGTCTTCTAAGAACACACCTGGAGTACTGTGACCAGCTCATAGGTCTACAGAATAAGAAAGACATGAACATGATAAAGCAGTTCCAGGGGAAGACCATGGAAATGGAGAGCTGCAGCACCTCAGTCTGAGAGAAATGAGGTTGTTTGTCCTGGAGAAGAGAATGCTCTGAAGACGCCTTAGTATATAATGGAATGGTAGAATTATAGAATCACAGAATCACATAATGGCCTGTGTTAGAAAGGACCTTGAAGATCAAACCCACTCACCTGGTCAGGAGCATCTTTTGCCAGACCAAGTTGCCTGGCTTTGAACACTTCTAGTGACAAGGTGTCTACAATTTTTCTGGACAGCTTGTTCTAGTGCCTCATCACCCTCACAGTAAAGAATTTCTTCCTAATGTCTAATCTGTCCACTTTTAGTTGAAAGCCTTTCCTCCTTGTCCTTTCACTGCAGGCCTCTCTCCATCTCTCTTTTAGGTGCTCCTTAGGTAATTGAAGGTTAATCTAAAGTCTTCCTGGAGCTTTTCTCTTCCAGGCTGAAGAACCAACTGTCTAAACATGTCTCCATAGTAGAAGTGCTCCATCCCTCTAATGATATTGATGGCCCTTCTCCAGACTCACTCCAGCAGGTCCATGTTCTTGCTGTGATGGGGACCCCAGAGGTGGATGCAGTACTCTGGGTGAGGTCTTGTGAGAGCAGAGTAGAGGAGCAGAATTACTTTTCTTGCCCTGCTGGCTATGCTGCCTTGGATGCAGCCCAAGATATGACTGGATTTCTGGGCTGTTAGCATGCATTCCTGGGTCATGTTAAGCTTTTCATCCACTAACGTTTAGCACTTCAATGCTTGAAGAGGGTCTAGAAGAGAACTGGAGAGAGGCTTTTTACCAAGTGTGTAGTGGGACTACATGGGGCTGTGGTTTTAAGCTGAAAGAAGGTCTATTTATGTTGGATTGGACATAAAGATTGGACATTTTTTTACTAGAGTGGCAAGACACTGGAAGAGCTCACCCAGAGAAATTGCGGATGACCTATTACTGAAAAAGGTCAGGGCCAGACTGAATAGGGCTTTGAGTACCTTGGTCTAGTGAAAGATGTCTCTGGTATAATTTGAACCTAGAAAACAGATTTTTAATTTATCAAAACCCTGAAAATTCCTTGATAGTTGGGAGTACTAATGCTAGATTTGATCATGTTTACATTGCTACTCTAGACTGACAGAAAAGCTAAGAAAGAAAAATCTGACATTAACAAATAGAACAGAGAAAAATTATTAGCAGATTATGAATAATACTAGGATATGACATCAGGATATCTCATTAATCTATGCTGTGGGAAATAAGATGAATGTAAAAATGACCCTTGTAGGACGTCAGACATAAATCTATAGGAGGAGGAATAAACAGTTCAACATTTTCCTAAAAGTTTTTATGTTTGGTAGAACATGGCAAGATTGCCTTAAAGTTCAGAGACTTGTGCTTTTTGATAAAAATTGCAAAGGGAAAAAAAAATGGACCTGTCAAATTTAACATATCAGAAGCCTTATTAGATCCCAAGAAAGAGGGAAATACATCCCTCTCCTGGGTCCATTTCTAGACACAGTATGTTCTACTGGCAAACCTTTTTATATCAATAATAAATGTGTGTTAACATATAAGGCAAGATTCCCAACTAAGAAGTGTGAATGTATCAAAAGCTAAAACCTGGAATGCTATTTTTTTTTCTGTTTATGTTCAAAGGACAAAAATAGCCAAATATCAAAGGTCTTGTTTGCCTACATAATGTGCTGAGCATTGGCATTTCTACCATAAAGATTAAGCCTCATTAAAAATACAGAAAGTGACTGAAGGAGAAAAAGGAAATAATCAAGGCTGAAAATAACATTATTGTTTTTGTTAGTGTTTCAAACTTCACCTAAATGTGAAAGAGTTGCTATATTCATTTTAGTACTGGAAAAAAAATTATTTGTACTTTCTATGACATGATATTATATGTGGCATAATATCTACATCTGTAAAAGCTCTGTTAAGAAAACATCTGTGAGGCAAGGTTTATTACTGCAGAGGTGGAACTATTCTTATGCAACTATATTCCTTTTGGGACCAAACAACTATGTTTTAGGCCAATTAGTTCTGCATCAAGTGGAAGTACCAGTTCAGGTCAGCTCTCCATTACAGGATTTAAACATGCCTCAAGTCACTAGTGAACCTTTCAAGGTTTTACCTGATACCATAAAAAACCTTTCCTGTTAGTAATTTATTTAAATTGTTGGGATGGAAGGTTTGCTTTGAAAATCAGTTCCATTAGTTCCAGCTAGTCAGAAATATGGAATGTTTGAATATATGCAAGTCCACACATTGTACAGGTCTATTCCTGTTATTAGGAAACACCCAACAGAATATTATTATATCTGAAGCCAAGACACTGACTACAGAAATAACTTTGTTCTTTGTACAAAAAATCCACAACTACTCTAATTAAAAATGAGAAAAGAGGGTAAAGTTATTTTTTTTCCTTTTGGTCACCACTTATGGGCAGCAATATATGACTCAAACTGGCAAAAGACACAGATCTGCAGCAGGCCTTTTCTTTCCATTTAAGGGTTAATCCAGATCACATCTGAAACTGAGCATGTTATATAAAGGGGTTTATGTGTATTTGACTTAGAGTTACTACAGTACTGAGAGTAATGCTCATTACAGTAGAATAAGTGCTAGTACTTTGGATAGTCTTTCCTGGGTTGCTCTCTGGGGATGTGTGGAGTAGTATTGTGAGCTTATGAATATAAAAGCTGTCTGAACATAAATTCAAGCTACTTTAACGAAAAAGCAGTTTAATCATGGCACAGTATATAATATAATGATCCTCTTAGCTAGACTATAATAAGATAAACTTTAATCATAATCAGAGTTGTACTTGTGGGTGCATTTACAGGACATTTTTGCCACAATATTATGCAAAGTTATGAATTTATTTCTCCCTGTGCATGTGATTTGAATAAGATAGGAAAAATGGTCCTATGTACTGGGAAAAATCATCTTACTCTTATGGTAAAAGCTCTCTTAAGGCACTTTTAGTATGATCTACTTGTTCTCAAAGTTAAGTTTTTCTTTGTAGTTTTTATATAATATTCAGGATTACAAGAAAATTGCTCAAAGAATGAAATTGCTAAACCAATAACAATATGAGGTCAGTAATTTTTCTAGTCTTTCTTTTAATTTGCTTCTTTATCAAGGAAATTAAATTGTCTAAGTGTGCAAACTTATTTTAGAATGTTGTAGTGTTTCTGAATGATGCCTGATATCTGAGATAACTGAGAGGCTATTCTATTNAAAAAAAAAAAAGTGTTGTTGTCCAAACAATTTTTATAAAAATGTCTGTAGGCATGAAAGCTTTATTTGATGCCATAGTTACCAAGTGTTGGCCTTTCTGGAACTGTACCACTGCAAGACAGAATAGATTGTTGACATTAATAAATGGTACCTGAATATGTGAGGTATTTGCATATTTGCAACATATTCAGTCTGTAGTTAAGGCTTGATTTTAAATATTTGCTGATCTTTCATTAATTCAACTCGCAGTACTGTTGCTGGTAATCTTTTCATTCTTCTGATTCTCTCAACTGTAAATGTTTAGTGCAGTTATTACACCACCAGAAACTAACAGTAGGTTGATATAATTATATTTCTTTGTTACATCATTAAAGGGAGATATGAATAAGTGATCTAAGTTTTAGTCACGTCTTTGTTATTACAACACAGTTCTCAAATGATTGAGTAATGATCAAGGTAAATATTCAAGTATATTCAAGCAGTTTTTTACCTAGAATAAAGTTAACTTTCTCCACAGTAGCTGTGTAGCTTCGTAGTCTATTTTTGGATCAGAAAGTATTTTAGATTTGTGCTGAAAAGTGTTGATAATACAGGTTTGTTTTCATTATTACTTACCAGCACTTGCTCAGAGTGAAGGTCTTTTCTGCCTTTCACCCCACCCTTAGGTGGTGAGTGAGACACAGCCAGGACAGCTGACCCCAGCTGATGATCCCATATCATGTAGATCATGCTCAGTATATAAAGCTAGGGGAAGAAGGAAAGGAGATACTTGGTGTGACGGCATTCTTCAAAAGTAATCACTAGTGCATGATGGTGCCCTGCTTTCATGGAGATGGTCGAATGCCTGATGGGAAGTACTGAATGGATTCCTTGTTTTGCTTTGCTTGTATACATGACTTTTGCTTTACCTTGACTTTAAATGACTTTATCTGAAAGCATGAGTCTTCTCACTTTTGACCTTTTAGTTCTCTCCCACATTTCACAAAGGGCAGAGTGTTCAAGAGGTTGAGTGGTTATTGTCATCTGGAGATAAACCATGACAACTTATCACTCTCTTTTCCTGTGCACCATGCATGGGAAAGGTCTGTCCTATTCTACTATGTAAGAATATGCTATTCAATTTTTCCAGATGTTTGTCAATCCTACCAAATTTTCATAAAACACCCTGAAAACATTTTGTCTGCCTAGAGTCTCAAGAGTGACTGGGTCAAGAATCCAAATACTCAGGTCACAGTATTTTTTGCTATGCTACGGGTGCTAGCCGGTGTGTACACCTGATTTCTTTCCATGGAAAAGTCACAGTGACTGGATGGGGATGAAGTTGATTAAGGATTAAGATGGCACTGGGAAACTTAGGAGAGTTGAGTCTANTCCTTTGCTTTTTGTTAGTTTTTTTGCTAGCCGAGGCAGAGAAGTTCACCGAACTGCATTTTTTTTTCCTTTTTCTTGGAACTGTTTGAACCTGCTCTGGACTAAACACCCAAAAGGGTACCAGGAGCTCAGCCCTTGGTCACCAGGCCTGGCCTGGGCCCGGCCTTTCCACCAGAGGAACCGACAGCAACTGAGCTGTGCTACGGCCCAAGAGAGATTTCTGGCATCTCTGCGGAGCGGCGAGAGGCTTTTTTTTTTTATTGTTCAGTGTTCCTTCATTTGTTGGGCTGGGGAGTGTTTTATCTTTTAAATAAACAACTTTTTCCACTTTCTACCAAGGAAATCATTTTCCTATTCCGATTCAGCTAACGGGAGGGGTGTTCCATCTAGAGGTTTGTTTTTTTTAATTTCCCTTTCTTTCCCTCTCCCAAATTTGCCCTAAACCAGGACAACAGGTCACAGAGAGGTGGCTTTGGAGCTGAGGTGTCCACAGACTAGAAGAAGCTCGACATGAAGGCTCTACACCCTGCAGAGCAGCACAGGTATCCAGGGGGTGACTGATTCTCCTGGGCCACCTCCTCTGCTTTTTGAAGTTATGAGAGGACAACCACAAGAGAAACCCAGGAAGAATCTTTATGAATTTCTGTCCTGTTTTTAACAAAATCAAACTGAACCTAAGATGTTTTCATGGAATACTTCCAATCTGTAGATGGTACACCTGAAAAAAAGAATCCTACTTAGATTTATAATAGTATCATTGTAAGTAAGTAAAAGTCCCAATAGACATCAGTGTTATGAACTAGTGTTAATTAATATTGTCATTAAAAAGCACAGACAAAGGGATCCAATGCATCCTCAGAAACCTTTCAGATAAACGGCACAGATGTCATACTTGATGAATGTGATGCCATCCAGAGCGACCTGAACTGGCTTGAGAAGTGAGTCCATGGGAAGCTCATGAGGTTTAACAAGGTCAAGTGCAAAGCGCTGCACCTGGGCTGGGGCAACCCCCGGTGTCAACACAGGCTGGAGGATGGACAGATTGAGAGCTGCCCTGCCCAGGAGGACTTAGGGGAGCTGCTGGACAGGAGGCTGAGCTTGACCCAGCAATGTGGGCTTGTAACCCAGAAAGACAACTGTGTCCTGGCTGCTTCAAAAGCAGCATGAACAGAAGGATGAGGGAGGGGATTCTGCCATGCTGCTCTGCTCTGGTGAGAACCCCACCTGCAGTGCTGCTTCCAGCTCTGGAATCCCAGCACAGGAAAAGAGAAAAGGAAAGACACCTAGATGATTAGAAAGATGGACTACCTCTGCTATGATGAAAGTCAGAGAAGTGAGATTGTTCATCCTGGAAAAGAGAAGGCTTCAGGGTAACTGAATTGCAGCATTCCAGTATCTAAAAAGAATCTACAAAAAAGATGTAGAAAGACATTTTACAAGGGCATGATAAGACAAGGGAGAATGGCTTCAAACTGAAAGGGAGTGGATTTGGATCAACTATTACAATGAAATTCTTTACTGTGAGGCTAATGAGGCACTGGGGCAGGCTAAGAATTTGTGAATATCCCATCTCTAGAAGTGTTCGCAGATAGTTTGGATGGGACTTTGGGCAACTTGGTCTGGAGAAAGTGAAAATACCTTTCTGGTCCCTAGGTTTATTTTCCGATTCAGAAATAGCTCCAGTGTTGTCCCTAACACATAGTTTTTACAGTAGAGGGGCAAGGATTAGAATAGCTATTTTGTTGGGCATGGTAATCATGATTTATAGGAAGGAAAGCTGAAAACTCTTACATTCATGTTTTGAAAACAACTGTCTCAGACACTCCACCACTTTTCCTTCACTCTCAGATCCAGTATCAGAGGTGCAAAACTTATTTCTGAGCTAAACAGATGGATGGGGATACAATTCAGCATCAATCGTTCTGCTTAGGTTAGGGGAGTTTGAACTAGATGATCTTTAATGTTCCTTACAATACTATATTATACAATATATACAATATATACAATATAATACAATATTTTATCTGGAACCATCATCCTGCCTAGGTTGTTTAAGTGAAAATTCTCATGGAAAGTAGGTAATATTTGGGATATTCTGTGTAAACCTTGTAACAGGATGGGTTAGTATTGCAGACGTTGTTGCAAGTACTTATTGCTACCTCCTTCTTGGGAAAGAGCCTGAAATATCTAAATTTACTTTTTCATGCTTCATCAAAATTTTGATGCAAGATAAATAAATAATTTTGAACATATAGCATCTGTTGAAATTATATGTTTTTTCAAAGGCAATGCACAAAATACTCTGGTGAAAATATTTGCAGGTTTTTACATGAAACTCAAGTATGAAAATACTACACTTCTTAAGAATACCTGTAAAACAGTCATGTTAATTCTGTAGATAGCATCCAATGTGGTAAAATGAATATGAGAATAAAAAGTTGTATATAATGCTGTAATTGCTTAGAAAAATATTTTCTTTCCTATAGAATGTTAATACAAAATACTTGGAGAATTGTAGCAAAAGGATATGTAAATAAATTCAGGGCTTCATATCCCTGACAAGTATTCCTACCTTTTTTTAAATAACCTTTGTTCTGAGTTCAATTTGCATTCTGTTTTTGATTGCAATTATCTTTTCTTTTGTAACTCTTTCCCTGTAAATTCTAGCAGAGGCCTTTTTGCAGAGCACTAAGCTGCACATTCATGAAGGGACCTGGGGCATGAGCTGGGTGGAAAGATGTGGCTGAGAGCTGAGAAGGAGGTGCACTGCCACCAGATCCAGACTGATGGACCATAAGAATAAAGGCTTTTAGGCAATTCTAGGGACAGGAAACAAAGAGAAAGGAAACAGGGATGATGAAGTACAGAGCCCAAAGAGAAGACAAACGTTTCTATAGGGGTGAGCCTTGCCTTTGAGGTGACAAATCTAGGTAAAAGAGCTGGGGCCTCTTGCAGGGAAGACATTCAGGACCTAGCCAAAACCTGAGTGCAGTCAGCAGAGAAAAAAAACCCAAAAGGATGTTACAATCATTCTTATATGGGGAAGAGGGATTGTGTTTTGTGAAGTTTGCATTACAGAGTTTTTAACTGTTGGGAAGCAGCATGGCAAAACAAAAATGGTTTTGTAGAGCAAACAGTGCTGAAGGCCTCATGACTAAACTGAAAGGCAATTCAGTGTTGCCTGCTTTATAGTAGCTCCATTTTGGCTGCATGTCAAATGTTCCATCCTATTCCACCCTAAAATGCCACTGTTAAGTGGTGTAGTATATTATGTCAAACCAGACATGACTTACTGAAAGGATGCTGGCAGGAAATATTGATGATGCAATCTTAGCCTGAACCCTAGGTAAGAATCATTAAAAATGTATTGGTAAGAATCCCAAAGGTATTTAAAAGCAAATAAATGATCTTTGAAGAACGTATATGAAAAGGAGAAAGAAAGGAAAAAGGTAAATGCTGAAAAAAAATCTCATCAATTTCCCACACAGACTATAAATTTACTCACTAGTAATGATCACATTGAACAGTAAAATGGCTGGATCAGTGTCTCCCTTCTTATATTCCTATTTTTACATATTTGTACATACGCTTGCAGTGAAAATAAAAAAAAAAAAAAAAAGAACTTCGAATTTAAATCTAATGTCTGGCTGACTAAGCCAATGTTGTAGGAAAAATATTAAGACAATTATTAGAATAATTACTCTTAGATGAAGTCTTTCTGTAATCTACCCATTTGGTTGCTCTCTTTTTCTCTGTTTTTATTATCTTAGTGTCAAATATAGCATACTGCTATGGATGTAGAGATATTGTTCATTTTAGCTGTTGCATTTAGTCTAAAGTTTTGATCTGGGAATTATGCTCCATGTCTGTCAACATACAGTATATTAAGCCCTATTATTTCTTCATTCACTTCTATCAAAGTAAGTAATTTGTAATGTTACTTGCCTTCTTTTATTACATACAGCCTAATTTCTATTAAAAAAGGGAATTATTCTGCAATTTATACCTAAAACAAAATGATGATTTTTAGAAAAAAAAAAAAAAAAAGAAATGTGGAGGGGAGATCTAATGATAAAATTCAAATTTGGTTTATGCGAACTACTAGGAGCCATACCTTTCTTTAGCTCTAAAAGTCTGAAATCCTGACATGTCAAAGCCAAGCCAATTAAATAAGTGTATAATAAATGTATTGTTTTCATTTGGTCAATGTGGGGCACTTTTTTGCAAAAATGGTCATATTATCCATTACTGGTCTGGATTATTAGAGATTTTATGGAAGTATGCTGAACTGCAGTCTCCAGAGGTGTGGTATCTGTCACTGACATATTAGATTTAAGCTGCATACAAATCCCTTCCTCCTCTGAGGAAGGAAATATCAAAGCTTAAATAGAAAAATACCAGAAATCTTATGAAGGAAAATATGTAAATATTATTTTGTCTTGAAGTTATGTGACATAGAAAGGTGATAAGAGCTAAAAACATCAGGCTCACAAATTTCAAAAGACACTAGCACTGGAGAGTGATGAGCACTCCTGGGTTATTGTCCCACCATTCCTCTCTGGGCATATCATTAGCCAGAGACAGTCCTGAGGATGACTTGCTGGCATGCAACACTGGCAGCTGCTGGGCTTTTGAGCACTCCTGGGGCCATACTTGACAAAAGGATGTGGAATACCACTGATAAACACCTGATGCATGCTGAGGGATGTATGTAGTTATCTTTGCAAGAAGGTATTTTACATCTGCATACTGTGTTACACTTCTTGAATGGAAGATTTTAGTTGCATAAAACACTAATTTAACAGTAAACTCCATCCATACAGAAGAGATTTTGCTGTTTTAACTCTGTCAGCATAGATAAAAATTAGGATTTTAAGAGATGACAGAAGGTGGTATCAAGAAAATATTGCTCTTCCTATTTACTCACAAAAACTGGAGGAGGGAGAGAGGCACAGGTTTAACAAGGCCACATGCAAAGATAATTACAGAGTATGGAACAAATGGTGTCTCTCTACCAAGTGCACTGATCTAAATTACTGTCTTTTGTGCATTTTACCATATATGCCATACTCTGTGGTCTTCTGTACCTGTCTGCTCTGAAATGATGAAAGCTTACCTGCTAAAACTGCTGATTTTACCGGAAGGCAACTCATAATATGCCTGGATTTGACCATATCTGTCATTTTTGCCTGACTTCAGATACAATTATAAATCAAATTTGAAAAGGAGACTAAACAGCTTATTTTACATTAGAGCTCCATTTGAAAGTAAAGTTCAGATTTTTTTCAGTTTTCACATCAAATTCTTTGCTTCTTTGATGGGCAGTTGCACAGTTTTAACTTTTAATCATTTTTATAACCATGATCTCCTAGTTTCCAAGATTTATTTCTGTGTAAAATTGCTTGGACTTGTTACTAAATTTATACATTATCCCTATGGGGGATGGAAATTCCTAAGGACTGGGCTTACTTTGAGATATGAGACTTTATTTGAATTTGTGTGGCATTTTGTTATCTGCTGATCTTTTAAACTGGGATACCTTAAGTGAAATACAAAGGAGACTTTATTGTTGGTGGATATATTGTTATTATGGATTCTGGGTTCATTTTGCTAAATTTGGACCACAATATTTGAAAATGGGGTAAATATGGTGAGGTAAGGAGCAGTAGCAAACCTCCATTATGATTTTCTAGCTACTGACCATTTCATTAATTGTGCTCAATTAATCTAGATATTCTATAATTCTTATTGATAATCTCTGGCATTACTTCTGCATTTTCTCTTGATTTTTTCTCCAAAAGAGGTGAAAAGAGAACTGAGAGCTTATTCCCTCATTGTTTGTTTATTTGGCAATGCTGTTATTTTGGGTTTTTGTTTATTTTTAGTTTACTTCTAAATTAATATTTCTTAAGTGCCAGGGCGGGTGATCAGATTTGACAGTCAAATTAACATATCACTTGCACATCTGTTAAGTGAATTCATGAGATTAAATCTGATTTTCTAAATCTGACACCCTTGAATCCCCCCAGAGTAAATATAATTTGCAACTTTACTATATATTTTATATTATATATACTACTTGATATGACACATACTAGGCATTTACTTGGAGTAAATTGTGTTTTTTTCAAGTGTTTATAATTTTTGACATCTTCTCTGGCAGCATGAAGCAACTACCAAATATGCATAATCGACTATGAAGATGTAATCATTTAGTAAGATAAGTTCTACTGTATCAATCCTACTTTGAAATATATTGAAGGAAAAAGCTTCATTCTTCAACAACATTCTTGAACTGCTATATTTTCAAAATCACATACTTAAGCTAATTAATTGTTTTTTAATTATCTTTTTTTTAATTATTGTATTTTAATTATCTGTAGAAAAAGAATATAATGTTGAAAGGAATGAAATATTAGTATGAGATCATTATTGTTAAATTACAGTGTTCTTCAGAGATAATTCAGTGTTTGAATGAAGTAGAAATATCCAGAAACTTTCACACAGACAACAGATATAAGGAGTCATTACTAATCTTTATGAAAAAAATATTTTGTTATCCAATCATATTATGCAAGTTCCTTTAACAACTTCAAGTTAATAATAAACAGAAATGTGTAACCTTCAAAGTGTAGGTCACTTGGAATTCAAAATGGCAAAAAGACTGTAATGTATAAATGCCTCCTACATATTAAATTATATAAAAGTAGCATAAATAATTTAGATTCATATTTTCCTATATATTACCCATAAATGTTTTTTTATATGTCTTTCAGGGTTTTGTTTCACTTATATATTGATTTTGTAATGGATCCTTGTCACTATTCAATATGTTTGTTTCCTGTTTCTGTTTTAGATGAGCTAGAAAAACATTTTGTACTTTTTTATGTCCTACTACTACAATAGTTCAATTCACTGGAACATAAAGAAATATGTCTGATTAAGATCTGGACAAAACAATCCAGGCATAGAATTGGAGTAAAACAAGTATATTGCTACCAAACCAGAAGTGCTTCCAGACACCTTGGGTCAATCTGCACCTGTCCATGAAAATATTCCCTATGATTATTTGCAGGAAGAAGCTAAGGGTTTTTACATGGTCACTTTTCTCAATTTATGAACCCTGGCTCTGGTTTTCCTGGTGAGTTAGTAGTGATGGGAAGAGGATTTTTTGGAAGCAAATTCATATTCCAAAACTATTCACAGGCTCCCAACCAGCACTGTCTTGCTAAACTTACTAAACTTTCTAAACCTTAGATTGTTTATAGTTTAGGATGCAAAATAGGTTTCAAAATACTCTTCCCAGTGTTTCCTTTTTCCTTTTAGTCTTAAAATATCCTTATTGTCTATACTAAAGCATTAGTAATTATTCCAGTACTTATTTCTTCTTCTGTCCAAGGGACTATAAATATAACAGGATAGTGAATCCTGTGAGTGGCTTGTTGATTAACTACGTGATCACCACACTTTACCTTGAGTTTTATCCCAAAATGTCCTACCCATAATGTCCTCTGCTAAAGGTTTCAGGACAGTAATCATTGCCTTGACAGGTGGGAAAAAATATTTTAATACCATTTTATTAACTCTTAGAAATCATTTTTACCTGATTTGTTATTATTTACCACATTATCATTTTGTCCTCCTTCTTACAACCTTTCATAGATTTGTTGGCATTTCACACATATTACCTCCAAGACCCTGCCTGCATCCTCTTAATCTCTCTTGTCACTTTTAATTCCTAAAACTCCTGCTGCTGTCCTTAATCTTTCTCCAACTGCGTTTTCATTTGGACCTCTCCAGGTGTTCTCCAATTTCAGGTGAAAGTTGCCTCTGTTTCCCTCTTTAACATCTAGTGGTTATTCATAATTTCTTATGAATAATTTTTCTTTCAGAATCTGGGCTCTACATTCTTGTCTCACTTTCAAGATTGACCTATCTGCTTTGAGTTGTAAGGATGCTTATATTTTACTGAAAGATCAAAGGAGCAGACAAAATTTAAATACATTATAGTGAAAGAGGGCTCATGATAGAAAAACATACCAAGGAAGCCGGAGGTTGAAATCTGACTCGAAAAAATGTTAGATTAGAAACAAAATAAAGGAAGTTGCATGATTTTTTCTAGACAGTTCTGTAGGAAAAAATTTTAATCCACATTGGGGAAAGGAGATGGGGAGAGATTTGGCTGAAGTAAATGTTTCTCAAAGTATTTAATTGAGTGGAAAAATTCAAGAGCTTGTCAGGTCTGTTTTAATCAAAAAACTTCAGCCAGGCCTAATAGTTAGCTACCAGAGCAAATAAAAAACAATGCAGTTTCCCTCATTAGAAGTTTTAAACTAGAGACTGGGCACCTTCAGTAAGGCTGAGTGATGCTTCTGAGGCCCCATACTGGTGATAGTAGGAATATTTTTCTGAGCTCCTCTTGTGGAAGCAGTCAGGCGATGTGCTTAAAAGTCTTTTCACTGTGAAAAATGCTAAAGATATTTTGGTGTTAATAGTTTGTTTATATGTATGCCGTTATGTTTTGTTTGTTTCTTTGTTTTACCTTTGTTTTTATATCTCAGTGCTCTGGATATATGAATTTGATCTACATTTTAAAAACTTTAGAGGATTCACTTGCCAGGCACTCATTTTAGCCATCTGTCTGAAAGCAGGAGCTGATGATGAGTATTACTGATGACCTGTCCCTATTTACAACTTGCCATTGAAACAGGCACAAATGCTAAATCCTTCTTAAAAGTAGAAAAAATGATTAAAAAAAAAATCTTTAAAATAATTTCAGAACATTAATTTGCTTTACTTTGTTTAAAAAAGATTGAAAGGAAGCTGAAGAAATAATGAAAATTAATTGGTGTAGTGGTTCCTCTCATGGAGGAACCAATACAAGGTTGTTTTCAGCAAGGAGAAAACAAATATCCTGCAAGCTAACAAAAGTGTCCAAAAATCATTACATAGTAGAATTAAAAAAGGCTTCAGACATTATGTAAGCGGAAACTTTTTTGAGCTGTCTAATTTATCTTCAAACTGACGTCACTCCTCTAGCATCAAACAGTTCTGCAGTGTGAAAGGTGGTCCCTGTTGCTGCCACTGTTCTTTCCAAAGGAGTTCCTGTCCCTTCCTTGTTCCCCCCCAAAATGGGAAATAAAGGACACAGTTGGAAGAGTATGGGGACAGAAAAGAGTTGATTCAGAAGAAACTAATTACCTCCTGTCTTTTGTGAATTACAAATATGTCTCCCTGGAGGCATTCTGTAATAATCAATTAAGCTCTGGGTAAAAAATGTTGCTAAAGAATTTACATGTTCATTGAAAATCCTTTCGTTACATCTCCAGCATGAGTTACATAATTCATAGTTATGAATTATAGATATGTAGAAATCTTGCACCAGATAGTTACCAAAACCACCATTTTTGTACATTGAAAATCATATTTCTATTGTTATGAAAGAGAAATTACTTTTATTCATCTCTGACTACACTAATTAGAAGTGTGAAGTATCACTTTTTTCCTAAGTTGTATTTATAAATTTCCATGTTCCTTCTCTATTCATCTAACAACATTTTTCACTATTGTTCTCCTCCCTATTTCTGTTCATCAGAAGGAAATCAAAGCATGATAAAAATATTATAAATTCAATATACAGTATGATTTATGGTTCAGAAACCAACATGTAAAAATTAAATATAAAGTAGACCAAGCTTATATAAAAAAAATGTAAATCCCAAGAAATATAACAGTATTTTCATATACAAACCTTTCCATTCTCAAGAGTACCTCTTTTTGTTAAAAAAAGAACCACATGTATTTTCCAGTATTCAATTTATTTATCTGATTGGAAAAACACCTTTCTATTAGAAATGGGTTAGGTATAAAAGTTTCAGTTTTTTTCCCCTTTGGATGTAATCCTTCCAAATTATAGTTATTTCTAATACATTTCACTCTTTTCCTCCACAGAACTTTTTATAATTAAACACTTGAAGGTATATTTTTTTTTGCTTCTTTCTCCAGGTAAAAATTTTGTTCTCAACAATCTTGATTATCAAAAGATAAGACAGCTATAGTTTTCTCTGTGAAGGGAGGATAGAATTGTCTAGTTGAACAGTGCTTGATTTTCAAAAAACTATAACTTCTAGGCTTACCTAATTAGACACATTTTTTCATTGAAGTCTTTAATTTTGCCCTGTTAAATGTGAGCCACTTCTGTTATGACTGAATAAAATAATCTTCATGATGAAAGAATGTCGCATAATAAGGATTATATGAAATGAGACTAATATCAGATAATACGCTCTATGGGAATTGCAAAAGGCAGCACAGAAATCTTGAGGATCATACAGGCTTTTATCCAGCAATAATAAACTATATTGCACTCTCGTGAAGCACAAAAACATGAATATCAATGAAAATGTCTTTTGTACAACCCATATAAAAATCATAACCAATATCAAATGACAATTATCAAAATAGTGTTGAATAATAAAGGTAGAATTAGGGAAAAAAATAAGTCCTGCACTTGGGTCACAACAATCCCCTGGACTGCCACAAGCTGGGGGCAGAGTGACTGGAAAACGATTCAGCGAAAAAGGACAGGGGGATGCTGGGTAACAGTGGCTGGACATGAGCTATCAGTGTGTCCAAGTGGAAAAGGCCAATGGCATCCTGGCCTGTATCAGCAGCAGTGTGGCCAGCAGGACCAGGACAGGGCTGGTTCCCCTCTGCTCAGCACTGGTGAGGCCACAGCTCAAATCCTGTGCTCAGCATTTGGTCCCACATAACAAGAAAGACATTGAGGTGCTGGAGTGAATCCAGAGAAGGGCAGCAGAGCTGGTGGAGGGTGAGGAGCAGTTGAGGGAGCTGGGGCTGTTTAGCCTGGAGAAAAGGATGCTCGGGGGGACTATAGCACTCTACACCACGTGCAAGGAGGTTGTAGCTAGGTGGGAGTGAATCTCTTCTCCCAGGAAATCAGTAATAGGATAAATTACCTCAAACTGTGCCAGGGGAGGTTCAGGTTAGATATTAGGAAGAATTTCTTCACTGAAAAGGTTGTGAATCATTGTAATGGATGACTCAGGAAAGGGATGGGGTCACCCTCCCTGGAAGCATTCAAGAAATAATTGGATGTGGTACTTTGGTGCCAAGGTTTATCTGACAAGGTGGCAGTTCATCAAAGGTTAGATCTTGGAGGTCTTTATTACCAGGATACTTCACAGACAAATAAACATGATGCTTCCAAAACATTGCAGTATATTTCAGAGAAGGAAAAACTTTGACCCTGTGACAGTATAATTACCCATACTGGAGAACCATAAAAGGCAATTCAGTTCAAGGTGTGCTTTACCCAGAAGAAGACTCCTTAACTCTTCAAATCCTTCTCAACAATAAAACTATAAACTCAGATGAGTTTCTACCATTACGAAGATGTTTCTCAGGAGTAGTGTGGAATGAAAACATTTCCGTGCACTCTTGTATAAGAACCTATATTGCCTTCTCACTCTCAAAAATGAAAAAAAAAATCTGTTTCCTTCAGGCTGTGTGCCTTTAAATCAAGTATTCCTATTTCACAGGCCAGACAGCTGGAGAGAGCTGTCTAACAGGAACAATGAAGAGGGCTAAGTCAATCAAGTACTTGTTGGTGACTGCAGGTCAGCATCAGAACTTTCCTCCATGTTTTTATTTCTTGACAGTTCTGCCACTAACTGAACGGTCTCTTTTTATAAAATGAATGCTACCTAGTCAAGAAGCAACTATACTACATTGTTAGAGGCACCAGAAAATTCATTATACTCCAGTTAATTTCCACTGATTGCTCAAATGCCAGTAAATAAAAATTACCCTTATTTAATTTTTCCTTCCTCTGGTCCAGTGGTTTCTCTCATGCAATAAAATTCAGCTATAATACGTGCAAAAATTCTGTCTTGTCACTTAAACTGTTTCTGGCAAATTCCTAATGAGTTTTTTCTTTACCCAATTAATTATCACAGTCTTTATTTGAGGATAGATGGTGATGTTGATGTGTAAAATCTAGATTATTAAAGAAGAATTACAATTTGAAATGCATGGTTATGGTGAACTTTTATAAGCTCAGTGTGTCTCCAGTTATTGGATTCTGGGTGTCACAAGTAGCCAAGTAGAAAAATTGAGTACTGTACTTCTTATTTCTTTGATAAAGGAAACAAAAGTAGTGTAAGAACTCTTAGATTTGTGGTACCAAAATGGTAAAAATGAAGAATCTTCGAGATCTTGAGTAGCATGTGTTTCTTTATAAAGAAAATAGTGTAAACATTTCAATAGGATGTGAATAATTTGAATTCAGCAATCTGTTATATAGTAACACATAATAAGCCACTGGCAAGTGTAATGAAAACAGCAGGTCAGGAAAATTTAGTGAAAGCTATGAAAGTATTTAAACTGACACATTTAGATGGTTAATGTACTTCTTGGAGATAAGTGTGTGATACAAATAGTTCTAATGGAAATTTAAATTCTCTTTTTACATGCTAATTTCACTCTGGAGCAAACATATAAAACTTTGAGAAACAGTGGTGCTTCACAATATACATTGACTAGCAAATATTTTTATTGCACAGCAGTCATCTTCATACTCTAGCTAATTCTGCAATTAAAAATTAGTCACACACAATGTTGAATAATGCCTTCCAATCCAAGTGTTGCCACATGTATTCTCTACAGGAACTAAGCTCTGTGGTCAGAAAATGCTGTAATGATATGTTCATATTAAACACAAATGTCAGTGTTTCAAGGAAATATCACTCATTTCTTTTGTAGCACTTATGTGTCCCAAATAAGTCAAAGATTTTTTTAAAAAGGATATAAAAATAAAAAAAAATCAAAACAGATTTTTTACTCTGAAACACATGATGACAACAGTGAAGAGAATGGTAATGGTGATAATTATTGTAACATAAAGCTAGTCTCCATATAACTTCCTGCCCTAATTTCTAATTCCCCTACCTCAAATAGTTTTGTCTCTATGTTTGGGTTTAATTCTGGTAATATTTAATATCCAGATCTTCTTGCTATGAGACTGAAAATTAGAGTTTTAATTAGAAAACTTCTCCAATCCACCCATTCCTAAATTTGCTCTTTCCTTCATCAGGCCATTCACAACATGTAACAGCAGTTATATAAAGAATTGTACTGCCTGTGACCTGCAAACATCAGGTCTTGCAACTGTTAGTAAATGTTCATATCATGTCATATTTGGACCTCGTGCCTGATTGGAAAGTTATAAAATCCGTTATTTGTACATGTACAATCTTTCCTTCTGTTATGTTCAATTTAATTAAAGACTGTGTAAAAGCTTATTGGTTTGGAAATTTTTGTGGATACATACACATATTTATTACAGTTAGTAAGTTTGGGGGTTTTTTGCATTGCCCTGAATTTTCTTTTGTTATCAAGAATGTAATTTTTAAATTAAAATCTAAAATAGACACAGCAGGATTCTTTAGGTTTGAGTTTGAGAGGGTTTAAAGTAGTTTTTAACAAGCTCTGTGGAAATTACATATCTGTAATTTTAGAGGAGAACTTACTGTTCAAAACATCAACTTTCTACTGAAATTTAAGTGTTTCAGAAATTTTCAATTGGTCTTATTGGTTATATACTTGAAACACTAATTTATTTTTTCTTAGCAAAGTGTACAGGGAAGAGAGATTTTTCTCTTTGTACCTTCATGTGAAAACCCTCTGTTCTTCCCATCTTCCAATTGTTTTTCTGTTGATTAAAAAATGTGCATGCACAGTGTCTGTGGAAGAATATTGAGTTCAAGGGAAGGAGTGGGTCAGCCAGAGGGCATTCAATGTTATTAACAGAGATTTTATATGGTTCTTGGATGTCACACAGAGCTCTGAGTGGAGTCTTTGCATTAGACAAAAAGATGGTGGAGACCTTATTCTACCAACAAAACACAGTAGGTATTTTTGTGGTCTCAAGCACTGCTACAATGTAGTGTCTACTAAAGCTGCAGTCAAAAATTCAAAATACTTTTCTTGATATGTACTTTGATAAGAGAGCAAAGATAATTAAATTACTTGTGTTAAAAATATGGCATATGGAAAGATGTGGAGCTTTGAGAAAATATTAAAACAGATTTCGGATTTTTCTTGTGGTGAACAGGAAATCCACCCCTTCTATTGATATACTAAGGAATGCTTTGAAACACACACAAAAAATGGATAATTTAATTAGATATGCTACTGCTAATAGACATAGAAAAGGGGGAAGAGGAGGGGGGAAGCCTTGGAAAAACATTGTACTAATTAAAAAAACTAAATACTACCAAATGGAAGATATTTATACAAAATTCATTTTTGTTCAGATACAGCCTTTTCAGTCCATGCATGTTCAAGTCACTTTTAAGTAGTCACAACACAATCTCAGCTATCGTATGTTGACTGGACATGAAACAGATTAACTTAAGTGTTATATAATATTAGATGCTTTGAAGTTAATGTTAGCAGTTATAAAATATCTCAGACTTTTTTTCCTAGAAAAAAAGAAGGGGGTTAGGTTTGTCAGCAGAGTTGATCTGAATTTTTATTTTATTTTTCATAAGAATCTTTAGAATTAACAACTTAAATCACTGTTGGGTGCCAATCCTCTCATTAGGGAATATGCATTTTAGCTTCAATGCAAAACAACATTTAGTGGCCAACATTTATATTCATTAAAGTCAGATCCCTCTGCAGAGCCTTCTTGCCTTCCAGCAGATCCACACTGCAGTCCAACTTGGTCTTATCTCCAAACTAACAGAGGGTGCACTTGATCCTCTCCTCCAGATCATCAATAAAAATATGAAACAGGGCTGGCCCCAGTACTGAGCCCTGGGGAACACCACTGGTCACCAGCTGCCAGCTGGAAGTAACTCCAGTCACACAACTGGGCTCAGCCATCCAGCCAGTTTTAACCCAGTGAACAGTGCACCCATCTAAGCCACAAGCAACCAGTTTTTACAGGAGAATGCTGTGGGAGACAAAATCTTTGCTAAATTCCAGGCAGACAACATCCAAAACTTTTGTCCCATTCACTAAGCAGGTCACCGGATCTTCCTGTGAGATCAGGCTGGTCAAACAGGACCTGCCTTCCCTAAACCCCTGTTGGCTGGGCCTGATCCCTTAGTTGTCATACACCTGCCTGTGATGCCACTTGAGCTGGTCCATGGTCTTTCCATCACCAAGAACAGGTTGCCAGGCCTGCAGTTCACCAGATCCTCCTTCTGACCCTTCCTGTACATGGATCTCACCTTCGCTAAGCTCCAATCAACTGGGACCTACCTAGTGAGTCAGAACTGCTGGGAAATGATGGAAGGTGGTGGGTGAACACTTACACCAGCTCCTTAAGTATTGTTCATTTATGCCTGTTATTATCAAGATTCTTGCATCTTGTCTTAATGCTTAATTTAATTAAGAATATAATACCTATTTCCACACTTAGAAGTGTTTTGTAGTTACTATTGTGTTACAGCAGTGATTCTTTCAAGAATTTATTCTGGTATATTTGGAGTTCTTTCTTCTTAGCATCTATAATTTTCACAATTTATAGAATGGTATTCTTAGCTGGTAAAATGGGTTTTGTTGCCATCATAATCTGTGAAAAGATTGTTATTGGAGGCTAGAATAAGAAAATCTGTCATCATGGTGCATATTGTGGCAGCTTCTGAATTAATAAAGGAGAAAGCACAAGCATATTCTTTGTTCAAATAAGCCAGGATCATTTATTTTGCAGATATTGTAATAGGGGTCATAGCTGCAGTTTTGGCAGCCTTTTGATTCTTTGAGTAACTAACAACACACATTTAAACCAGATGGAATTATGACCTGAAGTTTTTCACTGCAACTAAGTTTTTGGCTTCTGTTGGTTTGTTTTAAGGATTTTTTTAATTAACCCAGTAAATGCTGCAAGAGAAGTAATAAACATTACTGGAACAATTTTGGCTGATGTCCTGGGTCAACTGGAAGTAAAGAGTCTGTTTCCATAAAAAGATAAAAACATCTGGATTTGTTAATGTTCATTAGTGAAGGCCTGTGTGTGGTTTATATTTCATTTAGATCCCTTTCTTTATGGATTGAATGGTTATTTTTATCTTCCAAGTCTTGTCAATAAAAATTGCCCTTTTGCCCCTCCTATGTTATAAACTAGTAGGGAATATTTAACAAAACTGAATATTTAATTATAATAGATAATTGGCTATTTCTGATGATGAAAAAGCAGTTGAAAATTCATCTTGGTGATAGTTCAAATTAAGTACAGCAGTTTTTCAGTAATCAATTAATTTTTCTTTTGATACATAATTATTTTGGGGTGGAAAAGGAAAAAAAAGAAGGAAAAATAAGAAGAAACTCACAATCAAAACCTTATGGCCATAAATAAAAACGAAGCACAAGATTGTAACAGAACCAATAAAAATAAAAAAAAAAACTTCAGCAAAGCAAGCTTCTATTCTAGAATACATTCATTGGTTTCAGAAAAATGCTGCTGCTGTGACATAAAGTAGCTAAATTCATTCACTGCTGGAGTTTAATACAACTGTAAACTTTTATGTAAAAGTATATTAGATACCTACAAATGTCTAGAAATAGTGGCACTTTTACTGGCTTTTAGTTGAGTTATTTTCTTTCAGTTGTTAGGTGACATTCTTTGTGACATTAATCAGATATTTCCAATTACTCTTTGCATTGCTGCTGCTTTTAGATCTTCTTTTTGGCCCGTACACTTCTAGCCTAATTATAGACAAGTAGTAATGGAGACTGAAATTGTATTTGTGGTTGCACAGAGTTCAACAAAATACCAAAATTCCTGCTGAAGGATGACACCTGCTGATCATTAACCCTTCTAAAGCATGAAGGGTAGCAAAGATATCCAAGGAATGACTGCTTCTCAGAGTTGCTACTCTAAAGAAAACAAAGGCAGACCCAATGATGGGTCTTTAGAGGCACAACTTACATGAAGGTAATATGTTCATCTTTTTGTGTAGACTGCTATCCTATGTAGGAATATTCAGAATTTATGTGAACTTATCTTATAATCGCTTGCATTTTTCGTTTACTTGACTGGATTCTTTTTTCCGTGGTGACAATGACACCTGATAAGCTGACAGAAACCAGAAGAACACAGAAACACCAAAGTAACTAAAATTTGCCTGTATAAAGGCATTTGAAAGCATGAACTCATGCCTATTTCTGAAGAAATGTATCAGGATTGGAGAATATCACTTCAAAAATAAAGTGTTTTAAAGTATTTGAGATGCCAGACAGCATCCAGACCTGTGTTTCTAACTACTTCAAGGTTCCGCTATACTAATTGCTGTCAGTGTTGGTCACTCCCACTGGCACAGGCTTCTTTGTTCTACAAGGGCTCTCTAATAGCATCACCATTTTCGGCACAAAGTCAACTCATGCAGCAAAGCCTGAAAAATATGTATAAATCAATATCCCTTACTTCTTCAGATATCCTGAAATGTTTTCTTCTTAATCTAATTTTAATCATCTATTTAAATGTAGACAATTAAGTATTGCTATGTGATGGACTTTGCTATCTGATGGACTTTCATCTACTTGTCATCTCAAAATTGTTATTATTATTATTGTTGTTGTTGTTGTTATTGTTTTTATTATTATTATTATTTATTATTTATGTCTAGGCAAGTTAAAATAAAAAGTGACCCTCTGGGACAATGATTAATTCCATACTGGGGTTTACTTAATGCATTAAATGCAGTATGTTGAGATACAGGGCTTTGGTTCCTCTTCCCAATATTATCCTTGTTCTTAATCCAAACATGATCCTAATGCTAAATTCCTCCTCAGATCCCTTTTGTACCCTATTTGTAGTCATTTCCTCCATAGTTTCTGAACAGTGATGAATGTTTTACAAAGGTGAACTGCTCCACCTGTTCCTTCAATAATTCTCCACCCCCAAGATGATTTCAAAGGAAGCAGTAAAGAGGAATGACATTGCCTGCATCTGCATGTTATTGAGATGATCAAGGTCATGACCATGTATTTGAATCTTAAGCGCTTTTTTCCACAGTTACTTAATGTATGGAAAAAAAAAATCTTTCATAAGAATAACTTTTTTGTATTGATAATTGAAGTTTTTTCCCTTTACTCTATTGAGAAATAACACTGGGAGATTTTTTTGTTTTACCTAATGAATCAAATTTGATTTGAAATTGTCAGAATTAAAACATAGAACAATGTGATAATACCAAAGGGATAGTTAAATATAGGAAATCTCTGCATCTGGGAGGTAGTTCTAAATTTTCTATATGCTTATTTGAAATTCTGTCCTACTTTCAATAAAACCAATAGTAAAATTTCCTTATTTCAGCTGTACAGAAAAAATAGAATCATAAGCATTATGATAGTTCACCATAAAGAGAATTAAAACAGAGGTCCTTTTAATCTGACATTCATTTCCTTGTGTGTGTTAATAGTAAAAATAAAAGAAAACCCACAGGTAACAAATATAGGGAACATGATATTTACAGGAAATTTTTTCCTAGCCACAAAACTGAGTTACCTCAGTTCCCGAAACAAGAGTTCATACTCCTTCCAGAGTTTTATGTCTAAAGTAGAATATGGATAATCTTATTTTCTATATGAGTTTCCACTATTTTCCATCAGTCTTATCTTAAGCTTAATGCTAACTTGAGTTAGAAAATAATAAAGGCATAAATAGTCATCTCCTTCTATTAAACTTGAATTTATCTTTTAATACTTTTACTGTGACTTCTTATTTTATGAAAAATAATTATATGTTATTTACATTTTCCACACTACATATTCATTGTGTTTTATGGCTCACATTTGCTCTATTCAACTTCAAAAAACTCAACAGAATTAAAAAAAAACCTGCATATGGGAGGTCTTCCTAAATTTTCAATGTTGACTTGAGGTCTTAGATAGTCTCTTGAGGAAATAAACCCTTTTTATGACAGCAAAATAACACCATGATGGGGTATGCTTATCCTAAGTGTACACTAAATATAAAGTCTGAATTTAAAAAAAAAAAGGAGGAAATCAGCTTCCCAAAAGTTTATATATTTGATTTGCCAATGGAAATGTTGCATACATTATAAGAAAATAAGAAATACATTGATGATAGTATCTGTATTACCTCTACCAAAGTAAAGGTCAAATGCTCTATTACATATCTTAACTTTTAAAGTAATGCACAGTTTTCAATATTTACGTATCAATTTTTGGACAGCAAATGCACCTTTATGACAGATGACCTTATCCTTGTCAGAAAGAGATGTATGTTAGAACTGTTCATCAAAATGAAATACATTCTTTATAATTCTGTCACTGTTACTAGGGTAGAATGACATACCTCCATTTAATGAATATAATTTAGTTTTGAAGACTGAGTTCAAATAAAGAAAAAATACAGTTAAAAATTATGATATAATAGCATTATTTATTTTTAGGTAAAATTGGTAAACAGTGTCAAGGTAATTTTCTCAATATCTTGACTTAAAATGCATTGGCAGTCTGTTCTCTCGTGTATTTCTTTTTGTGCAGAAATTGTTTTCTATCATTTTTCTTACACTATTTATCCTATGAAATAGGCTATTCTGGTATCCCATTTACATCAATACTAACAGTTGTTTGCCAGGGAGAAGGAGTGGCAGGGGGAGGAGAAGAGTGGTGTGGACTAGATGACCTTTACAGACCACTTCCAACCCAAATTATTCTATGATTTTCTGTAACTATTAATTGTTGTTTCAGTAAATTATTAATAAATTCCAGGAGATGGAACAAATATGTACTGAGAATTTGAGTTACATCTAGAACTACTCCCTCTTAAATGTCAAACAGGTCATGTCTTTGCCAGGTGTTTTGCTCTAAAATATAAAAGTCTGCTGAAATCCCTGAAAAGAAACCTTCCTTCCAATGATGTGTCAAAATTTAGGTAAAGTCAGAAAGTCAGACCTTGACATTGGACTTTATTTAAAGTACAAGAAGAAGAAGGGACCTTACATCTCTCCATTTTGACAGTAAAGTATGGCAGCCACGTCCTCTGACTAGACTGAAGGGAGAAGAAAGAGCATCAAGACAATATTGCATCCCAGTTGCCCTGGTCTTTGGAAAAATTCCAAAGGCAAATATCAAATCAACAATAGAATTACAATAGAAGTCAGGTAGGAATGCAAACATTTTTTCCCCTGTTTTCAGATAATGAAGTACCTGGTTTAAAGAGTTTGGGTTTGTCTGTGCTTTTTGATCTCTACTCTTCTAAACACACAGCACAGACTCTGCGACACCTAAGTTACACTACAAGATAAACTAAGTATTCAGAAGGAGGTGCATGAAACTTTTAAGAGTATAAACTTATTTTCCCCAATAAAAGATGTTTCCATACATAAAGATAAATGGTCTTAAAATTTTTTGAGATTCAATACTTCAGAATTTTAAATAAGATTATTACAGGGTAAAGAAAGTTATTTCAGATATTTTTTAAACACTAATTCAATTTCAGAAGTCACATTCCTCTATAAATTTTCAGCAACCAGTGGATGTCCTCTAGAAAGATAATTAGTAAGGAAAAAAATCTGGAAGGACCCAACAGACACAGCTTGTGAGACATTTTCTATCTGTTGTGAGTGCCATGGTTGTGCTCATTCCCATGTTCTTGGACTGATACCATCAGGATGAATTTGGAAAAATATGGATAAGAAGTTAAATCAGCTGATGGAAGGCTCTAAAAGGTGGTCCATGGTATATGGTAATATCCTGTGGTCAAGAGGAAGGAGGAGGAGGGTGTTGAGAATCAAAACTTCTAGTAGTGAGAAGCTTCTGGACCTGCCTAATTTTTGCCATGAGTGATACAGTTAAAATCATGCAACAAGTATGTTAGAGAGCAATAAAAACTAAAACAGAAGAGCTTTGTTCTGAATCTCCTTGTTTAACAACATGACTTCTGTTCCTCTCAGTAATAAAATCTGAAGTGTACCACTTTATATGTGCCATGTTTTACTGTACAGCTGTGTGCCATAGAGGGTTTTAATTTGACATCATACCTTTTATGTCTTAAGAACTATAGTAGTAGACAATGCAATCTATACATCTCTTTTGGCTTTATAGTATAAAGTAGGACAGGAAAGGAATATTATTTTTTTTTTGGTAGAAACTGTGGTGATGATCATCTATAAATGAGATGTTTTAATTAAGAAATATTCCACAATCAATTAAGTATACCCTAATGTATGAAAATAGTTCACCATCAGGGTACCTGAGAAACAAAGTAGTCATTTCAGAGAAATTGAGGCAGAAGAGAAATCTGTAAAATTTACTAGACACTAAGACATTGGTCATTTCAGAAGGAAAAAGACAGGTTAGACACAACTGCACTCAACTTTAAGCCAATTCTCAAACTGTAATCTTTTATGCGTAGGTTAAAAAAAAAAAAATCAAGCTAACCCTAAACGACTCATAAATCTCTTAACTTGTTTACAGAAAACTTTTGTTAAAGATGATTGGTTTTCAGTTTTTTCTCCCTACTGTTTTCTTTTACAGAGATTGAACTGGAGATTTTAAAAAGTCTTTAAAACTAAAGCATTCATTCTTTTTTACTTCCTCACCCCTCTTTCTTCACTCAAAAATGTACAAAGGAAGTAATGTTAAATGTTCATAACACTAAATTTAATTACTACACTGGAATATGAACCCCACACGCAAACACTTCTGAATACTGGAAGGGCAAGTGTGGATCTGAGTAAGTTCTGACTCTTGTCCAGAGTATTTAGACTATGCTAGTGCAGCTTTCTAGGTTCATTTCATAATTCCATTTCTTTCATCTAAAAACACATCTACTAGCAGGGCAGGGCTTATTGGCAGTGAACGTTCCTCTCACAGAGGTCAGTCTCTGACGCTGAAAATGGTGGCTAATGGAGAGGAAAGCTTCAAAGGGAACATCAAGACATTTTGAGAGCAACAGGGGCAAATTTAAGGGAGTTAATTGACACTGCCATAAAAATGGGAAACACCTGAGCAAATACATCACAGATCAAAAGAGGGAGAAATGACCTACGGAAAATCAGACAGAAAGAAAAAAAGGAAAGTAAAATGCATTCCAAAACCTAAGCAACTCTGCATGTAACTTTGTTACATTAGTTATAGAGGTGCATTCAAGCTTCAAAAGTCAGATTTTGTATACCTCAGAGTTCAGAGTATTAAATCTGCTGTTTTGATTCACACCCTTTTATACTTTAAAGTATAAGCTTACTGAAGAAAAAAAAAATCACTATACCCTTTGATAACCAAAACACTCACACTGAAAACTTTTATACTTAATATTCTAAAGAAAAAACCCACTTTTTTCACACTCTAGGCAACATATATAAAGTTGATAATTTTTTCCCATTATTTTTCCTCCTAAAATATCTAGAAGTTTTTTCTAGCTATGGAACACAGTAATGTATGCCTATGAATGGCAAAGCTAACATTTATATTTTATCCAATTCTTTTACTAGTTGACAATAAAAGGGTGAAATGTTTCTGCTCTTCCTCAACAAAAATGGAACTTTTTCTGTTTTGGTTTTT
>VZTB01004762.1:441407-451609 GCA_013397245.1 Thryothorus ludovicianus | reverse complement strand
TTGTGTGCAGACAAGGCCCAGGAGAGTTATGGTGGAGCTATTAGGAGGGGAAGTGATTTTTTCTTAGACTGATTAAAATTCTTTGGGCTTTCTGTTTGTTTGTTTTTAAACACCTATTTAGCTTTTAATTAACATTTAAGAGAAGGGAAGCTGGTTAAATATTCAATACCTCCTCCCTTTCAATTAAGGTAGAACAGTACACAACGTGTGATGAGGCCTCTGGGAAGTATGGAAAAATGGAGAAGAGCAGGCTCCTGATTATCATTTTCAGGGGGACAGGAGAGGTGAAACTCATCTGATTATTACTGTTGTTAACAAAAATAATGTCGAGATTTTTTTTTTTTTTTAGCATAAGAAAGCAGTTTAGAAATACAATTATTCTTTAAAAATGTATATACTGTTTGGCCTTTAAACCCCTCCATTTTTCCACTCCCATTCTTTACCTGTTTCAGGTGCAAGCATGGAGGATTTTCTGATAGACCTTTTCAGTAGCTTAGTAGGGAGGCTGCAGATGCTGGGGAACTTACTCTCCATGCTACGTGCCCTTATCTTCATTTTGTTGCAGTTCTTTCTGTCAGCAGCTTCAAACCCAACAGCCCTGGGAGCTCAACAGAGCTGCATCATCACCATACTGTATTCTCTTCCCCTTTCCCTTTCTTCTCATAGAAAAATCTGTTTGTGAGCCTGTTGCCCTTCAAAACTGCACATAAAACACACAGGAAAGGGCACCTCAATGGAAGAAATTGATTTGGAATATGCTAGTATTTGTAATTTAACAAATTCATCCTTTCTAAACTTAAATTAGTCCCTGTTTATTTAGTGTGCACTAATTTATCTGACATAATACTTTGTTTTGCTGGCCTTCTAGTTTAAAAAGGAATTACGCTAGCTAAAAAAAAAAAAACCAACCATCAAAACCTCCTCAAACCACTGCCCAAAAGGTGAAATATTTTTAAGCCTGCTATATCATACTGTGGTGAGACAACTTACCTGCAGAAAATACTTCGATTTCACCAAATATGCCACAAAAGTGATAATTTTTTTTTTAAATCACCATGTTACATAAACAAGTTTTTAAAACGAAATTGCTGGCACTAGATACCAGTTGTGTAAATGTATGTGCTGAAATGAGAGGTTGCTTTTCAGATTTTTTTTAAGGAATGAAGAGAGAGGAGATGATAAAATGCAGAGCTGTTGGATAGGTTTCATATGCTATAACTTCAAAGTTTACTGGATAAAGGATTGCATCGATTTTTAAAAACAGAAACAAATGTTTTGCAAAAAGATTTCTGTCTGCATCTTTTACAAGACTTTCCAGTTTAACTTCAAAATCAGCCTATTATGATGACACAATAATTTTTAAACTAACCGTTGTATGTTGTCCAATGACCTATTCAGTGCTATGAATTTTTATTTAAAAAAAAAGTAAAACTAAACGAAACATCAAAACCCAAGATATTTTCTCCATGATCCTCTTTTCCAACTACATAAACACATGAATATATTTTTATATATATATATGTCTCTTGTGATTACTTATTAGTAGAGTTAATGGTGTGTGTTTACTGGCGGGACTAAAAGAAGACTTAATCCAATTAGTTCAATAATTGGTTATTTACCAAATATTTTCTTAATTATTGAGAGTCCATTTCTACTTCCGCTGTAAATAACATAAAATCTCCTATCAATTTCAGTTAAAATATTCTTTATTTAAAAGAATTAATTTGCATTTTATTCTTCTAAAAATTTTTTATAGCTTTTATAGAAACAATTAATGGAAGTCACAGGAAAAATTTTGCAGTTTCAGAAGATAATGAAAGTAATACCTTTTGTTAGAAGGTTCAGTTTTAAAATCAAGCTGTCATTCAGGTGAACCTCACAGCCTGTGATTTTTTAATTTTTTTTAATTTTAATTCAGTTTGTAGACAAAAAAAGGGCTGAAGGAAGTAGCATGTGTGTGTGTGTCTGGAAACAGCCAAATTCTTTTACATGGAAAATTCTGTGCTGTAATATGATTAAAAGTTCATGTGAGCCACCTAAGACAGGAGTGCCTTCCATTGGCTGACCCCAGAGCTGTATCCTTTAGATGCAAATACCACTAATGTCAATTTTATCTCAGCTGGACATAAATTATATCCAGCTGCACCACACCCATGCCATGGAGCTCTGGAAGATGATAAAGCTGAAGAGCTGATGAAGGCAAAAAGGCATTTTTCCTGTGGATTTTGGAACAGGGTCCTGCCCAGATGGAGAGCATGGGCTTCCCGTTGAGAGGAGAAGAGATGAGACTGCAGAGAAATATCTTCCCTTTGCTCTGCCTGCTCCCAGTTATTCCCTGATAAGAGTATTTTCAAGAGGGGTTGGAAGGAAAGGAGGAATCAGCTCAGCTAGAAGAGTATCGAGGAGACATCAGCTATTGTCTGCAGGAGGCCATGCTGTAGGCAGAGACTTCTCTGAACTACAGAAAAGATGAATTCACAAATATTTCTGCCATGCACCCAGAAATCTGTAGATAAAGCTCGATCTTACTCTTTATTTATATTTTTGCCCCTTTTTTTTGTCCTCTCCAGATTCCCTGAAGCAGATGTGTAGTTAGGACAACACTGACAAACAGCACTATCAGTAAATCAATAACTTTCTTTTCTTTCTCTCTTTTAAGGAGAACACACACAAGAAACCAATTCACCTCATTCTCTGAAGAAGGATGTGGAAAATATGGGGAAAGGTAAAATAAATAAGGGCCTCTTACATTATAAAACTGCTCTTTGTTTTAATAGAATATGAGGATAATAGGGGGCACTTTTGTTCTGCTCCATATTTTAAGCTTGTCAAGTAACATATGAATAATATATGGACCTTTGGGTGGATATAATTGAGATTAATGCATATATATCAATCAATACATGACACTGTAATATAATACTTTAAAATAATATATTACATTGATTTATATTCATGGCTTTCTGCACAAAATCTATGGTAGGTCTATGCAACGCTTTTTTTTTTTTTTAATAAGCGCTAAAATATTTTGTCTTAGAGTAATGAATTGCTCTGCAACTACTCTTTCAAGAATTATTTATACAGATTATCTAAACCACTTTTTCTCTTTGTTAGAGGAGCTCCAGAAGGTTCTGTTTGAGCAGATTGACCTACGGAGGAGGCTGGAACAGGAATTCCAGGTCTTGAAAGGAAACGCGTCTTTCCCAGTCTTCAGTAAGACACAGAATCTGTGGTTTTGGTGTTGTGTGTGAACGTGGTTGGTTGTTGACAGGCTGGTAAAATGAGAGAGGTTCTCAGCTGTGCTGCCATGATCCTGGGCTCAGTTCTGAGGCCAGCTTGGAGGGCTTGGGGCAAGTTGGGATAGTGGGAATTGGAATCCCTGGGATTGGAATGAGGTGATTTTTAGGGTCCCTTCCAACCCAAACCATTCAGTGATTCTACGCCAACACTTCTCCTGTGGCTTTGCAGATAAAACCAAGCAGGTCTTTTGCAGGGAAAGTACAAAGCTGGATGTTTTGTTTTGGTGTACATTCCACTAGTTTTGATAGCATTGGATACAGCGAGCGGGATACGGCGAGGTTGGAGTCTTAGCCAACACTTCAGGGGCTTTTTTAAGACAAGATACTTAATCCTAGCTTTCAGGAGGCTCTTAATACTTACTCTCAGGAGGTTCCAGCTGATGCTGGAGAATTGATCTGGCCTTTTTAAGGAGCAGAAATCCCAGTTTGGATTTTTCCCGTTGAGAGAGGCCATCTGAGATGGCTCTCTCACCACGGCCGCTGCCCAGGGAACTGGAGTGTGCAGGGCATGTCTCAAACAGAACAAAATGGGCACAAAATTTAAATATTTTTTGTGGAGCTGCCAGAAGGCTGGGCTGGTTGCACAGGGATGTGGAAAAAGACCCCTTGGCTGAGGTCTCTGGAATGGCACTGGAGCAATGGCAGAAAGATTCTTCCAGCAGAAATCCCACCTAGATCAGATTGATCCCACCAGAAAAGGTGGGAATACAGACAGAATTCTCCTGTTGTTCAAAGGAAACCTGCTTGTCCCCTTTCTGTAGCATCAGATAGGTAAGTTCAGGCAAGCAAGGGAATGTGAAGACTCTGGGAATGACTCCATCTTTAGCCCGAATATTGAAATATATAGGCAGCTACATAAATAAAGAAGAGTCGCTTGACATGATAAAGATATTAATGAAAGGAGCATAACCTCATCCTTCAAAATAAATCCAGTCATTACTTTGGGAGTGAGGTAATTTTGAAATAATTTGTGGAGATCAAAACGCTGCTGTGTGGTATTGGCAAAATGGCATCTTGGACTTTTGCCATCCGAGTCTCTTATTTATCCTTTTGTTCTTCTACAGTAAAATTAATGCTCTGTCTTTGCCATGTAAATAAACACTGCAATTAAACCACATGAAATACAATTCAAATAAAAGAAAAGAACAAGTAGGGCCGACCAAGGAAGTGGTGACTGCTGTATGCTGGCTTGAAAAATATGTGGTTTCAATGTACCACAAAGTAGTGGTCAATTTTCTTCAAGATTAAAATAGAAAACAGATAATGTGCTATAAACCATACCTACAAGTGACCGTAAAGCCTATTTACAGATTTAGATTTACCAAAAAAACCCACCCCTCCTCCACATGTAATAAAACAAGAAAAAAGGGACGTTGTAAAGCGAATTAGTGTAAATCCATGTTGAGGGTGTTTTTACCTCCAGTGCAATGTGTGTTCCAGCAAAATTGAGGGGGGCTGTTCCCAGCCCTTGATGCTGGGCTGTTGCTTTAGGTCGGGCATTAGAATGGTGTTGGTGTCTTGGGCAGGCAGGAGCCAGGGAGAGAAGTCTTTGGAGATCTAACTGAAGGAAAGTTGAGGTAAAATTTAAATTGTATTGAAAACTTATCCCTGTTTCAGCTGGGAGGCAACATGTGGAGATGTGGAAGGCAACACTACTTCTGGGAAAAGCTTCTGTCAGCTTACCTGCAGTTAACTTTTGGGTCACCTCTTTTGGGTCCTCCACTTGGAACTGAGCACATTTTGGGGGGGTTATACCTTCATAGCATCAAGAGACTACTCACAACAGGACTGTGTAGTAAAGGGTGTTTGGTTTCAGAATTCCCCTCTCATTTAAAAAACTGTTAAATGAGAAGTGAGCCTATTTGCAAGCTCTCTTAGCAGTCCTATGCTGCAGTCTTCTCTGTGGCTTCTTGCACCTGCTTGAAACACGGGCTGTGATCATTTATAAAACAGCAAGACCTTTTTTTCTTCTGCTGTGTTTTTCACATTGCTGTTGTGCTTGAAATCTGCAGGTGAAATTTTCCTTTGCCTTTAAGTTCTCTCAATGCAGAGATCCCTTGAAAAAAATATTAAAAAAAAAAAAAAGATCACGTGAAGAAAGTCAAGGTATTTGCTGTCCTGATAAAAAATGCAAACATCTCTGCATGGTGAGGCCCTGTGCTCTCCTGGAGCCCTGCTCTGTTTGTACCCTCCGTGTCTGTCCGTGTCTGCGTTCTGTCCGTCTGCATTTTAAACAACTTGGCAATAAAATGGTGGAGACGCAGTCTGGGTACTTAAAGTATTTAATTTTGTGTTAAGAAAACTATTTAAATATTCATATCTTTTCTCCTGGGCGCTGCTTATGGCTTTGTCTGTGAGCATTTGGACTCGGATAAATGCTGCCGGAAAGAAAAAAAAACAAAAAAAACAAAAACGCTGTCCCTACAATTAACAACCCATCTCCACTGTGAGCTTGGACATTTGCCGTGCAGGGCTGAGCAAGATCCCTGAGCTGTTTGTTAGGAGAGGTGATGAGCCCAGGCAGAGGCAGCTGGGAGGAAAGTGTTGAGGAAAAACAGGAAAATTTCTCCTTAAAGAGAGTGAAGCTGGAGGATTTCAGTTGTAACTATCGGCCTTTGGTGACCAGGAAAGAGGCAGTTACCTTTTTATACTGCATGGGTTTTTTTTTTGGGGGGGGATTAGGAAAGGAGGAATTGTAAATCTGCTTTGCTTTTGTTGGCTCATTTTTTCTGATCAAGTCAGAGTAGAGGGAATAGGCTTAAAAGTTCTGTGGGAACTGACTGGAAATCTGAAGAACCTCACGGAGATAATGCCACCATGTCCTTTTCAATGTGGTTGTGCTGGACTCCTGAGAGCTTCAGCTTGACAAAATTTTTCACCCTTCTGTTTCATTGCTTTTCCCCTGCCTCCTTTCCTTTTAAGCAACAACTTCAGCTCATCATTAAAAAAGGACAAAGTTCTTTTTTGAGAGGGGAACCAAGCTGTGCCCCCTTGTTCTTTCTTCCAAGACAGGCTTGTTACTTGAATCAAAAAATGTTTGGGATGGATTTTCTCTCCTCTTCCATTTAACAGCCCATCCTTGCACCCTGACCTCCACCAGCTCTTTGAGTCATTTGGTTCTTGTCAATAGTTTTGTTTTTATTTCTCTTTTTCCCACCCACCAACAGGAATGCTATGGAACACAGAGCATCAGTTAATCTTTTAACAAATGAAGTTTTGTCTGAAATGGTTATTTAGGAGCAAAATCTGGGAAGGAGGATCTCCTGGAGCAGGAAGGCCAGCCTGTGCTGTAACCCAGCTGCCCAGGATCTCTCTTTCAAAGACTTTTTCCCTTCCAAATTCCACATCACTCTTCATGGAGCTTCAGTTTTGTTCAAAGCCGTCAGCACAATGCTGCAAACCACAAATCAAACCCTGCATCCTTGAACGCCTTCTCCTCTCACATGTTGGACATCGCTGTTGATGTCAACAGATTTATGCCAAAGCAAAGAAGAGCAGTTTTTGCTCCCCTCTCCAGGGCTTGCAAAAGTTTGAATAATGACTGCAGAGCCTTGCCCGTGCAGGAAAATAGCTAGGAATAAATGCTAGCAACACAAACTTAGCATCCTGTGTTTTCTGATGGGGGAAGTAGCGAAATCTAATTTTCCCACATTTTTTCTGTTGTCTGTGGTGTCTCCTATTAGTTACCTATTTGTTAGGCATCTGTTTTAATTGAGTGAAGGACTTCTGTCATGCTTTGTGGTTCCTCAGTAGTGACTGGCTTTGATTTAGCTTGATTTCTGTCAATTCTGACCCGTGGTCTCTGTTTTAATTATCGCACCTACATTTTTTTTCCCTCTCATACAGATAATTTTCAAGATCAGATGAAGCGGGAACTGGCGTACAGAGAAGAAATGGTGCAGCAGCTACAAATCGTAAGTTTCCTTTCTCTGACAAAAATGTCTTGAGCTGCTGCTTTGTGTTTTTTAAGTGCACACCTCAGATTTTGCCTATGTGAGCCGTGCAGATGCACCATTACCGAGCTTCTATTGCCTTATATTTAGCAAGAGGTAAACACGCAGTTCTCAGCTGGTTTGGAGCCTAATTACCTGGAGATTTACTTTCATACAGTAACCAGATGGGTCTTCATGTTTCCACTAAACAAAATTTGTTGACTCAACACGGAGAGGTGCTTCTGCAGAGAGGAGCAGGGAGGAGTGAATCAGTAAACCTTAAGCAGTTAAATGTTTCTTACCTCGTGTGAGTTTCCAAGAGGTGCATTTCAGCCCTCGGTAGGGAATCTGCTCAATCTCTGCTTCTCTCCAGAAAATAAACCTTAGGATGTGTCTTTTTCTCATTTCAGACACTAGAAGAAGTGCTTAACTCAGCAGTAAAGGATCAAGTTGCCAAAACACAGTTCAGTGCAGGCACACGTTACTGTTGTGTCTCTTGCTTGTTATTTTAAAACCAAGAGGGATTTTTCCTGTGTGCTAGTGCAGCTCTAGATCATCACATTAAAAAGTGTTGTTTTGAAAAATTGACGATCTTAACCCGGTGCAAGCAAAGGGGCTGGAGCACGGAAAGCTGCTCCACACTCAGATTGTTCTTTGTGTGGTTTCAAGAGCAGGGCATGGTGAGGCTGTCAGCTAATGCTTGCTTTGCTGGTGCTTCCTCTGTGATCAGTCTGGCATTGCCCAGCGGGGCTTTGTTTTTGAGGCAAGTTTGGCCTCAAAATATCCCCACTTGCCTGAATCAGCCCCGTGCTCCCCCACTGAAATTTTCCTTCTGCTTGTCACGGGGCCCTGGTGCAGAGAAGGCATTGCCCAGCCCCCTGGTACTGTCATTTCCTAATTGATGGGCTAGGACACAAAAGCAAAGCTGAAGGCCAGGTTGCCAAACTTGTGCTGTGATGTTTAGAGGCTTTTAGGACTGTCCTTATTTTTAGAGCTGCCGAACATCCACGCGCCCCTTTCCTGCTGACTTCAGAGATTTCAATGAGAGATGGAGGGTGTTTGAAAGAGCTTGTTTCTGGAGGAAACTCAACTCCAGAACATCTGAGTGGTTTTTTTTTTTTTGCAGCTGGTCTCTACTCTTTTCCTTTAAGGTTGTTGCCCAGATGTTGTTGTGTCCCCCTTCCTGTCCCAGTGCCAGGTGGGAAGTTTGACTTGACCTGTGAATTTTGTTGTCACAGCAAATTCTAATTAGGATGCCATCCTGAAAAGCCCTTCCCCTGCTGCTTTGGACTTGAGGCAGGTGACCAGTTGGATTTCCTGCTGCAAAGCACTCCTAAGCACAAAGTTTGTGGGCCCACACCTGTCCTTATCTCCTGTGTCAGCTGAACTTGGAGCTAACTCTGCTTCCCAGGGAGAGAATGGATCACCTCTGCCATTCACCTTGTGGTCCAGGTTGTGAAGTTGTTTCTGGAACTGGATATCCCAGGCCTCCAGCAAGCCAGCTGTGGTGGTTTACCTGATTTTCTTGGGCAGTAAAAGAAAGATGATCAAGTAATTCACACTCTTTTCACTTACTGACGTGCGCTATGGACAGGTTAAGAGTCATTTAATCGTTAAACAGAGCTATCTGCATGCACTTACAGAGAATAGTTTCAACATTTAATGTGCTGCACCAACAACTCAGGACCTCTTCACTCACTGCAGATGCCCGAGTTTAATTATTGCTAATAGAAATGTTGTTGAATCACCAGTAAAGTCTTCAAGATCATGTTTGTGGGGCAGGTTGTGATCAGTGAGACTGATAAAAAGATGTTTGTATAAAAAACTGAGAAGCTGCTGCAAATAGCGAGTGCATTTGCTTAAAATGGGTGCAGAAATCCTCAGAGATGTCTTGGCTAATAACTGAAATGGAGTCAGCACTTTTGAGGTGATAATCCCAGCAGTTGTTTTAATTCATTCATGGGAATATATCTTGTATGTTTATATCTAGAATTAAGATTAATGAACTGAATGTGGTAATGATATAACTACTTTGGCCTTCCAGGGTTATTGCATGGATGAACTGGTGCAGAATACACAAAAAGCGTGGCTGCTTTTGATTTTTATTTAATTGCTGCTGTTTTGTCTTTAACTGGGGCAGTTAAGCCTTTTTTGTACCTGAGATGCTGCACTACTACTTTAACAGAGCTGTAACCTAATTTTCTTTTTAACATAGAAGTACAAAGAGAAAAGCAAAAGTGTTTCATACATAGTGAAATCACAGTTTTACTTAGACCTTCATTAGGTGTATGGCTTTGTAGTACTAAACTCAAAATTTACTGATGTAATTAGCCACAGAACTTGGCTAAATTGCTTTTGAAAGTTATTTTACAAACAGTATAGATGCCTGGAGTCAGGGGTTTTTTTTGCTCTTCTCACTGCTGAAGATATACAACTTAAATTAGTCCATCCTGAATATCCCTGGGAAAAGCTACGAGCTCCGTGGACTTGAGGACATGGGTTAGTGTGGTCTGGGCAGTGTGGGGGGGAATATTTGGATTTTTATAACTTGGAGGGCTTTTCCAACCTAAATGATTCTGTGATTCCCTGACCCTCTGTGACTGCGCATACCAGAGGCAGGTTTTGCCAGAACGATTGTTTCACTCACCCTTGAACCGAGTAATCTTTAAAATAAATTGACCCAGCGTTGTTTCGGAAATGTCCGGAACGCGAGCTGAACGTAATCACGGAAAAAAAAACAAACAAAAAAAAAACAAACAAAAAAAAACCAAACAAAAAAACCAACTAAACAAACAAAAAAAACCCCACAAAAACAACCAAATACGATTACATTTAAAAACTCTCCAGCGCAGACACCCACAGCAGCCTGACGTGAAGCTCGTGCCCTGTGTGGACGCTGGCCATGACGCTTTTTACCGCGGATTTTTTTTCTTTTTTTGGGGAGATTTTTCCCCGTTTTGGGAGCGATCGC
>VZTB01004762.1:419696-432965 GCA_013397245.1 Thryothorus ludovicianus | reverse complement strand
TTTTTAGAAGGACTATTGAGCTTGATAGAAAAAAAAAAAAAAATTGCTTTTGAATTGTGCGGATAAGCTGTGAAAGGAACTGCTGGTCCTTTCAATGCCACAGACACTGACAACATCTGCCAGTTCACCTTTTGCTTTGGAATAGTGATTGTTTTCTGGAAGGAAATGAACGTCTCACCAGATGGGCCAGAACCACGTTTGGATGGACGGGAAAAAAAAAAGAAAAGTATGAGATAATAGTTGAGCTTCCCTGTAATTTAATGCCATGCTTAGTCCACTGAAGAAAACAAGTGGGAAATTTATCACCAAGAATACCTTTTTAGAAGTATTTTAATTCACAAATAATATGCTGAAGAGTTTCATGGGCTGAAATTTCTGCCTCTGAAGAAGCAGATTTAGTACAATTTCAGGATGTGCTTTGTGGATCCACAGAAATAAAGGCAGTCAGCTAGTTTTGAAGACTGCAGCCAGATTCCCCCAGGTCTTTCCTTGGTGCAGCATCCTGATTGTCAGGGCTTTCCTGAGTGAATCCATCTCCTTGCTAAAGGTCTGAGTCCCAAACGCAAAGGATCTTCCACACCAGTGGTCCCAAAAGTGGTTTCAGCCATGCCCAGCAGAGCTGCTCTCTCAATATTCTCCTCATTCCCAGCAAATTCCTGTGAGATTAAATCACCTGGCCTTACAGTTCCTTGGTGCAGCTGGCAGAGCTGGGAGGCAGGGAAGGAAGGGCACAGCCTGTTTTCATGCCCTGCCCTGTATAGTTTGTTCTGGTGTTAGGTGAAGGTGACAGGACTCACGGAACCAGCAGAATTATGACTTCTGGGGAGTGGGGGAAAAAAAAAAAAAAAAAAAAAGCAGCAAGACCACCAGAAAAGCTGGGCCAGGTGAGCCCAAAATTTCACCTGTATCAGCAGCCTGTTCCTAGTAACAGAATAAATCAGACACTTTGTGAGAGCACACCAGCAATTAGAGATATGTTCCCAGAATATTGTTTCAGCTACTAATGATTTACTGTTTATGGGTTTTCTGACCTAGACATGATGTCTTGCTTTTAATGACCCTCAATGGATTTTTTTCTTCCATGAACACAACCAGTGACTTTTTAAGACCTAGGAACATTTTTAGCAGATTACAGCATCTTGTGGCAATAAACTCCACATCTTAAATACAACTTGTGGGCAAAAAACCAGAAAATCAGCTCCTGATGTTTCGAGCTGCCAAATTTAGCCTCATTTTATGCCCTGGGCTTCTTGTACTGGATGAGATGAGCTGCCTGTTGAGTACTGGCCATCTCTGTCCAATTTCTCCGTGTCTGACACAATTTCATAGGCATCTATCAGGCCTTTTTGGCTGCCATTTTTCCAGATGAAGTTGTAGTCATCCCTCCAACATGAGCAGCCCCAGAGCTCTGTAGTCTTCATTGACCTTCTCCCAGTCAGGTGTGTCCTTTATGAGACAAAGAACTGGCTGCACAAAACACTCAGGACACAGGATACTCTACAGATTATTGCACAGAGTGGCACTGCTCTGCTTTCTGTGATGAATGAACATGGCTGCAAGGTGGTGGTAAAATCTCTCACCATTATAGATCGAAAACTTTGCCCAGACATAAAGTAATCCTATTGCTCAATAAGAAATTACCTCCCTAATGGCTCCTGAGTGCCAGAGCTCCTGGATGTGGTCAGGCGTGCAGAGCAGCCCTCGTTGTCCCTCACCATTTGAGAACCAGCCCGTTCAGGAGCAGACACAAAGCACCTAGAGCAGATTTATTTGTTTTCTGCTCCCAGCTCAGCAGTGTTCAGGCCATCGTGTTCCCCAGGGACTTTCCAGAGCACAGCCCTGTGTGCTGGTGGGGTTGTGGAACATTAAATGCACAGCTCACATGAATGACAGATTGGATAAGCAAAAAACACGCTCCAAATCGAACACTCAAACTCGAAATGTCCAATTTCCACTTGGTTATTTATGCCCACTCAGGAAATGGAAGCAGAGTTGGCCTGGTTTGTAGCTGATTCACAGACCACAATGGCCAAGGCTGTGACGGAACATATATCTCAGAACTAAGCATGAATGAGGTGTTTTGAATTAAAAAATAATTCCTCACACTGATAAAAGTCAAGAACGTGATTCTAAAAAACAAATAAAGAGGGGCCTCCACCTAAACAAATTACTTGGATAAATATCCAGGGAAGCTTCTTATCACCAGTCACTTTTTGTTTGCTGTCCTCTTGTGCCAAAGCTTGTACACATTAAAGTGAAAAGGATCCCATTAAACACTGCTGTGTTTCACCAACTCAACCTTTCCACCAGCTTGCATCACAAATAAAAGTTAAAAAAAAAAAAAAAAAAAAAAGGATACTGGAAGATCTTCCCAGTAGCTGGTATGGCTGTATCTGCAGCACAAGTACCCTGTGTCTACACAAATTGGCTTGAATTCAGCTAGCTGCTTGCCGTGGCCTTGGCAGGGTTGTGTTTGAGCCCACTGGGCAGCACTTCCCAACGTGGCTGGGGACTCACCCCCGACCTGCAGCCTCTCCTGATGGCCCTTTGGATGTGGCCACCCTGAGCTGGAAGGTGGCAGTGCTCCCCAGTGCCACGTGGTGTTGCAGTGCATCTAAAGATACCCCAGGCTTCACCCAATGATCCCCCTGCCAGATTCATCAATCATTCCTCCTTTCCACATCCTGTCCCCTGATGANGCAGTTACTGGACTCAGAGGCCCTTGGGCCAGGAATAAAACCCTGAATCAAAACCCTCCATCAGAATCGGCTCCTTCCTTCACCTCGCTTTGAAGCCTCTCAGTGGAAGGTAAACCTGAGCTCCTGCAGGCCTGGCCTTGTCTCCAAGCCCTCAGCTGTGACATCCTGGTAGCCTGTGGTACCACTGGGGTGAAAACACCACAGAGCTGCCACACAGGCAAACAGCGAGGGCACAGCTCAGGCACAACCTCCTGGGAATATTGGACCGGACTCCAATAATGTGGGAATGGTCCCAGTGAATTTGCTCACACAGAACAGCCCCACTGCCACCCTTAGCACAAAACTGATGACGTGTTCTGTGTGGAAAACAAACACTCACCTCTTCTGACACATGACGTGCAACCTGTCAACACCTTGAAGGGACCTGCGTAAGTGACGGAGTATCACCTCCACAGCTGTTATCACAAGAGAGGCAAAGGGCAGTGGCAGCCCCACAGGCCTTAGTTTTGGCCTTCTGGACGCAAAAATCCCCTGAGAATGGCAAAGCCCACAGCACAGGCTATGGGCTGAGCTGTGATTTCAATTTCCAGATGGACTGACAGTTTTATTTTTTTTTTTTTGTGTTTCCATGAACTGCCCACAGCACCTTGCAGGTGGGCTCTGTCCAAGGGATATACTGGTGCTTCTCCAGGACCCAGGGCTTGCAATATTTGCCTCTGAGACACTTTGGCACAGCTATTTATGCTGTGAAGAAGTGCACCAAGCAAAAGCATGAAGATATGTGCTTCCCCTTATTCCAGGAAATGGGAACAGACCTTCTCTCATGACCAAAATTTTATGTGCCTTCAAGCCATCTCCCTCAAAGACCCTTTCTACCTTTTGCTGACCTTGCTCTAAAATGGAAGGTGCAATCTGCACAATTCTGAAATGGTTTAGATTGGAAGGGATCTTAAACCTCACCCAGTTCCACCCACTGCCATGAGCAGGAACATTTTCCACTAGGTCAAGATGCTCCAAGCTACATCCAGCCTGGCCTTGTAAGTAATGAATAAGTTATTTGAAGCAGACAGCATATCTGAGCATTTGCTGCTTTTGAGATTGATCACACTGATGAAGAAATACCTTGGAGTAAATACCCTGATGATTATAAAAAAGGTATCTCTGCCAGAATAAGTTTCTTCAAGATGGTAGTGTAAAGATGGAGAAGTTTTTTCTGACCTGGTTATGGCAAGCATGATAAGGTCCTGCTAATTAATAGCAAAAAAAAATTCTCTACACCTTTTTATTTTTTGTATTACTGATCAAGTGAATCCCTCCACCCTTTAGAGTTCAGATTTCCTAGGGGTTATTTTTCCTATTCCATAATTTTTTTATGTAGTGTAAAACCTTGAGGCAGCTGTGCCAAAGGTTTGGTATAAATTTTGCAGTGTACAAAAAATAGCTCCTCCTCAGAAAATCTGAGGAGAAAATCTACATCACTGAGGAATTAACAAAAACAAAGTGAAGTGTTTTCTCAAACCCTCTTTGATAAAAACTGTCACCCTGATATCTTTTAAAGTAGAATCACTCTGCTAAGAAAAGCTGTTGGGAGCGATCCTGTAGGACACACTACTATTTTCCTGTCATCTCCTGTAACTTTTCTCTCCTCCAAGAGGTTTGTCTATGGAGTTTATGCCCAGATAAGCATGGCAGGGGGTTGGAACAAGGTGGTCTTTAAGGTCTCTTCCAACCCATATGAATCTCTGATTCTATAATTCTAAATTTATTTTGACTCAGTTTTGCCCAGCTGCCTTGGATTATTCAGTATGGTCTTGAGAGGGTTGTTTTTTTTTTCATTATAGTAATATTATCCTTGATGCATACCCTCACATATGAAATTTTTGGTCTCCAAAGTGCCAGCCAAGAATTCACTAGTAAGTCCCAGAGCAGGTAAAAATCCTTCAGTGGTGCTGAGCAGCTCTGTCCTTGCACAGAGCTCCCATCCTTACGACCTGTGGTCTGTGCCTCAGTGGCCTTATGTACGCTTGGCTGCCTGCCCTGGTCTCACTGGGGTTGTTGTTATCTGTGCTGGCAGTTTTCAGTGGTGGAACTGCACCCAAGCCACGTGAGATAAAGTGTTTCTGCAGGAAAGAGCTGCCTCCCCCTGCTCCTCCTCCACCACAGCTCCCCACACTGTGATCTCAAGCTTCTCCACAAAACGGAGTTTGGGGGAAGGTGACACCAGGATAAAAAAAGAAAAAAGGCATGCTGATTCAAGTATTAAATTTTTAGAAAATAAGACTATTCACCTTCAAGAATATTGAGAGCACCCACTGCTTTTTCTCCTTATTGTCTCTTGAAAGTTCAATAAAAGTGAATTTCCATTCGCAAGACAATTCCCAGTTGTTTCCACCACGTCTTCACATAAGACATGTAGATCCACCATGCAGAGGGTCAGTTTAGCAGCTTTTTCTTCAGAAATGTGGCCTGGATACCAGAGAAATCAGCAGAGACTCCCACTAATTCCGGTGACCTTTGGATCAGACTCAAAAATCACAAATGGGTTCCACAAGGCAATCTCAGCTTTGATTTGAGCTCTCCCTTTGTTTGATAAAGAAGGAAAGTGCTGGCACCTGCCTGAATACAAAGTCCTCCCTGCTCAGGAACTCTTTTGTGGATTGTTCAGGCTTAAAGCCAAACATGAGTCCAGCAATTCCCAGAAGGAGGGAGAGAAGGTTCATACAGAACAAGAGTCCTCCTCCATGGATGACTCAAAATGAAGAGTGGATGTGTGGCTTAAACAGAAAAAAAATACCTCCATGTGTCTGCAGGCCTGCTCTTTGCTGTTCATCTCTCTGTAAAATCTATTTAATGTAGTTAATGAGCTGTTTTTCTGAGCCACAGAGGAAAATTCACATTTGTGGTCATTCTCTACACTGTGGATGCCTGAAACCCTTACAAACAATCTCCAGGGGACTCGGAGAGGTGCTTGGGTCCTCCCGTTTGTTACTGTGACGTAAGAGGAGCTGGAATTGTGCACCTATTTGCCTAGGCACAGCAGAAAAACCTGTCTATCTCTATTGTTTTGAAACACCTGCCAATATGGATTTTATTAATGTTTTCTTTCTGCCTGCATTAACGAAGAAAGGGTCTCCACCCTGGAGCACCACTCCTTCTCTGACCACAGAGCACAGGCAGCCTTTCATGAGATAACTCAGTGCAGCTGCCAGCCCAGCCCCGGTCTGGCTGGGGGAATGGGGGCTTCTGCAGAGCAGAACCAAGTCCAGAGCTGGGCAGATGTGACCTCCCTAACCAAGGCATGGGAAGGGGTAGGTGCTTTGGAGACAAAGTCCTGTTGTCCTCCTGCCCGTGGTGCAGCATAGCCAGGCTGCAAGATACACCAAAATGAAGCACTTTTGAAGCCATCTCCATTTGGCAGCTCAACAACAGCTCCTTAAACCCCTGCCTGGCTCCTTACAGTGCAGGGAGCCAGGTCTGACCGTGCAACACCCAGGCAGCAAGGACAGGGCTCAGACTGTTCTTAGCTGGTGGGCTCCCCTTGCCTGGAGAGCACCCAAACCTGCCCTCTCCACCCAGCCTCCTGGAGAACCCCCAAAGGCACCCCTCCTGGGACACAGCATGTTTCTGCAGCAGGCCCTGGGCACCAGATCCAGGGATAGTTTTGCTGGGGGAGTTCATGCACATCAGAGGGGGCCCTGTGCCCCAGGGGAGCCCTGTCAGGCTCCAGGGTGGAGTCCGGCTGTGCCTCCGGCTCTACTCGAAGGACTGTGAAAATAATGGCTTATCCAAAGGATAGTGAGTAAAGCCTCTGTTTGATCCACCTCCACACTGTATTGATTGTCTACACACGGAAGAGATTACCCTGCCCTATAAAAACCACGGAGAGAAGGAAGCAATCAACAGAGGCAAATGGAGTGAGCAATTAGTCTGAAACCTTTCAGACCAGCTTTACTTTCAGGCAAGGTTTGAGCAGTGTGATGCTGACACAAGGATCTTCAGCAGTCACAAGGTAATCCACAGATTTGTAATCTAGTTCTGCTTTATGTTTTAATTTCTGTGGTATATTTTCTTGACTTCTTTTTCAGTGCAAGGGTGACACTGATGTTTTCCTTAGGACTTCTTCCAGATGAGACAAAAAGTGTGTCTTGGGGGGCTGGAGGACTCTCTAGTAAGCAAGTTGATTTTCCATTCTCAGTAACAATCAGCCCTGCTCTCTTTGGGCAGAGGGAGAATTTCTCCAGGGGAAATTTCACATGACATCCTGGAGCAGATTCTGGGCTGACATTTTATTTTATTCACATGCCCTGATGGACAGGAGGCAAAGCCTGGACAGTTTATTTAGCTACCACTTCTGGAAGCAGTAAAAGAAAAGAAAAGGCTCTGTGTCCTGTGGCAAGTTGGCCAGGGTTAGATAAAAGTATCTGCTAGATATGTCAGAGTATATTGTTGGGTTGTTTGTCCATGCCAGAATTCCATCCCTGGAAGTGTTCAAGGACAGGTTGGATGGGTCTTGAAGAAACCTGGGAGAGTGGAATGTGTTTCTGCCCATGGCAGGGAGTGGGACTGGATGGGCTTTAAGGTCCCTTCCAACACAAACCATTCTGGTGTTCTGGGATTTTATGGAGATTAGATGCCACGGATGACCATGAAGTCAAACTCAAGACAGTGGAAGCTCATTGCCTTAACAGAAGCATTCAGGCTTTTCTTGTGTTGGATTAACTTCTATCTTTTGGATCTGTCCCTTAGCACATCTTGCTTTAATCTCTAGTTAGAGATAATCCACATTAGAGATGGTGAAATACTCAGATGTCATAAAGTAATCTGAACTAAATGTGCTGGTTTTGAACGTTAAGCTGGGCTCTGATTGTCTCTTTGCTTAATTTTTCAGGATGGCCCATGCTGGTGGTGAAGATTTGTACAACTCTGTGATTTCCCAGGAAGAAGGTGCTTTGCTCTCCTGTTTGTCAGCATTTTAAACCAGTTTTGCAGTGTTTATTTGTGTGGTGACACTGTTGAGGATGTTACCAAGTCTGTCAAGTTACAGATACAGGGTGTTGAGTGGGCTCAAAAGGAGTGGATGAATCAGACATGGTAGACATACTTCTGTTGGGGTTTAGGGTGGAAAGAATGGTGGAGATAAAAGGAGGGGTTGCAGCAGAAAAGAGTGGGATCTTTGGAGGCGGGGATGTAAGCCAGTCCTCATTCCTTTAAATTTGGAATTATATACAAGAGTAAAAAAGAATGGAAACAGATTGAAAAGGGTGGAAGTGGATGGAAAATGCTGACTAGACAGGCAGTAAGATTCAGGATTCTGCTTTACAATAAATAAGTGTATAATACATGAAATTACTTTGTGATCTAACTGTGCAGGGCAGACTTTCCCACCCCAAGATCCACAGGGCTGCATTTCAGTCTCAGTCCTGACAAAGCAGTTTTGCTTTGTTCTTTGGCAGATGAAGACACACAAGTTATTTTAACTGAGCTCTGAAATTTTTGAAGAAAAAATAGTTCCAGGAACACCCTCCTAACACAGAGCTGGTCACCCCCTTCCACTCGTGGTTTGAGCAGAGGGACTGTCAGTATTTTCAGCCTGTAGCAACCTGTAATTTCACAAGAGGCTGAATTTCCTGAAGCTGTTTGTCTGCAAATCTCACCTGTGATTTCTCCCCAAGGCTCCCTACACTCCACCTATGCCATTGTCATGGCATCTCTCAGTGGAAGCCTCCTGCTGCTGGTTGCCATCAGCATGGCAATAAGTGTTCTCCGGAGGTGAGTGTCAGGGGGGGAGAGAGAAACCAGGGTTGCCATGGGAATGTGAAGAGGGATGAATTCCTGCTCAAGCCAAGAGAGAGCAGCCTGACAAGCCCTAGAGGGGCTTCTGGGGGCTCCCCAGGCTCCTCCATCAGCCTAGAGCTGGATGGGATAACAGAGGCTGGAGAATCACTGGGGTGGGTGCTTGGGTAATAGCAATTTAGGACAATGACATTTGGGGTTTCTTTATGTCTGGTCCAATTTCTTCTCCCCACCTCCAGATTTTTCAAATCCATATATCATCTCTATCTCTATCTCTATCTCTATCTCTATCTCTATCTCTATCTCTATCTCTATCTCTATCTCTATCATCTCTATCTCTATCTCTATCTCTATCTCTATCTCTATCTCTATCTCTATCTCTATCAGTATATATACATCTATACATATATACACATAGATGTAACGATATAGGTATGTATTTAAATTTTATAGAGGGAAATTAAGACACCGAAGTCCATGATTCCTCAACAATGCCAACATTTTCTTTGTTTTCAATTGCCAGAAGTCACAAAAAGAGGAACTTTCCTTGTGGTGTCTGTTTCTATCAAGAGAGGATAGATCATGTATTTTGAGGAATCCCTTCAAGCAAAAAGTTTGTTTAGTTTTGGTTTGAATACATCTAGCCAAATGAAGGAGGGTGATGAGGGCTTAGGATGTGTTTTTTTTAAAGGGCAGAAGATTAAGGGAAAAAGGAATGTGTCACCTTCATAATTAATTAAATCAGATCTATCCCAGCTATCAGTTCTGTACTGCCATAAATTACATTCCATCATTAATTGACTTGGCTTCAAGATACCAACAGCTCCTCGTGCTGATCAGACACCCAGTTATTTGTTCTTCTCCATTTCTGTTGTGCCAGGCGTTGCACATCAAATTATTCCTCCAAAGACCTCAGAACCCCTGTGGTGGTGGAAAAAGTCACAGTGGCAAACTGCAGCTGTGACAAGATTTCGACGGTGGATTTGTCTGGCCCGATGTGCATAGATTACATTTCTTACAAGCAAAATGTGTGCCCAACTGGAATTTGCCATCTCTGAAGAGAGAGTTTCCATTTCTGATGATTCTCCTTTGACAACACCCCCCAGTTCAGCGCCAGAGCAATGACAGCCCACAGCTTCTTCCATTTGCATCTTTCTTCTGGAGAGAAAAGGGGATAAAGGACTCAGGGGATATCTGCTAGTGATGGACTGACATGTTGCACTTCATTTTCTCCAACGAGTCATTTTCTGGACTGTGAACGCATGCCACAAAAGTATTAGAAAATGCAAAAAAATGGAGTTTTGTGGAGAAAAAGCATAGATGCATGTACCTTTTCTCTATGACGTATTGTGTTAAAAAATTACTGCAGAGGTTTACGTCTTTTTCATATTGCTTCTTTTCTGCAGGCTGAGTCATGGGGAAAAAATACAGGTGGGGGAATTCTGGTTATTTTCACAAAGATTTCCCAATCCCTCTGACTCACTGAGAATCCCAGACCTCATGCTGAAACCTAACCTTCTGTACGTGGTTTCCTATTGTCTGCCTGACTCCTACTTGCTAGTGCCAACAGCATTGTTGGACAGGCTGCAGCCTCCAGAGCCACCAGGGCTGTGATTTGGTTTTTACCCACCCACTTTTACAGCCTGGAGAAAGAAAACACGTATTAATCTTTAAACTGGGTGCTGTGACTTTCTGGGCACTGATGGCCTCTGGCGTGACACCAGCTCACCTGGCAGTCCTTCTCGTTCAGGTGGTGGTTCCAGGGTCAGGCTGGGCTGGGATCTGGCTCCAAGAGGGACCAGTGTGATCCCTGGGTCTGGCCAGCCTGTTCCAGCTTCATGTCCTTTACTAACTGCTGCTGGGAACCCCTAGGCTGTAGTCTGTCAGTTTCCTCCTTCCCCAGGCTTAGATGGGGCCGCTGTCCCCCAGAGAAGCTGGTGACAGAAGGCCTGGTCCCCTTGGGACACACTGGGACACCAAAACACTCGTGTCACCTCCTCCATATGACATCTATCAAAGGAGAGACCTGGGGCAGGCACAGGAGGGTGAGGCTGCCCCTCACAGATCCACATTTCATAGCCCTGAGGGAAAACCTGTACTACAAAGGGAGTCAGACTTCAGTTACCACTGCAGCTCCTCCTGTTTGTCCCCAAAAGGGCTCTTTGAGTGACTTTTCTGCTAGCAGAATTGGAAGCCAGACCTGATTCCAAAGCTGTTGGCACATTCCAGCCATCCCTGGTCCTTTGTGTTAGCTGTATTCCCACTCAGGACATTTCCACTGGCACCGTTCTCCCTGGCCCAATGGACACACACCCGTGCAAGTCCACGGTGGCAAACACCAACTTTGTGCCCATAGGAGTTTGTGTCCCTTGGGTCTCCCTCCCTCTTTCCACACCTGTATGTAGTGAGCAGCTCCTGCCTGTAGCACCAGCCTCAGACACCCTTCTCTTCACACTCCTTAATACCCCTGCCTTTCCTTCATGTCGCTCACTGCACAGAGACTAAATCCCCCACCTTTCAAAATTCATGGAGCTGTTTCCCCATCCTCTAAATCCCTCCCTAAGACTCTCTGCTGCCTCCATGCCTGAAAATCCTGCCCGTCTGTCAGCAGTGAGGCAGGGCTAAGCAGAGACTTGTAATTCCTTGAAAAAATCCATTTGTTTCCTTGCTGCCCTGCTCCCCACATTGGCCTGCTTTTGATATCCACTGCCTTCCAGCTGAGACATGGATTGGAAAATCCGTATGCCTGCTTGTGAAAAATATCTGCACGGCACTGAACATGACAGGATTTGATTCTGGACTGCTGTATTCCAGTGTAAACGCAACACAAACAGTGCCAGTAATAACAGAACAATGTCATGTCACAGAGACGATCTTTAAGCTCCCTTCCAGCTCAAACCATTCCCTGATTCTGTGACAGTTCTCTACTCTTGGTAGTAGCAAGATGAGCAACAGCATGTGTGTGTTTGTCTGTTTCTGTGTCTGTGAGAGAGAGAGAGAACCAGGCAACAAATGACATTTAAAGGCTGTTATGGTTACGGAGTCAAGTAACACAGGAAAAAAGCATCAATAAATTTAGGTGTAAATCCAAATGTGCGTATGGTTTTTCATTTTGTTCCTCAATCCTCAGGCAGTCCTTTTGTGAATGAAGCCCTATTAATGTCCTCTCAAATCTCAAGAAAGCTGTCAGGCTGTGTTTTTGGAGGGATGGCAGTTCACTTCTCAAATAAGCAAGGGCAGAGGTGACCCATGAACCACGGATAAAGCAATGACCCTTTCTGCACACAGCTGCTGACAGGTAAGGACCAGACACACAATCTCCCAAAAGTACAAAACCTAATTGCATCCCCAGATTTGGTGGTTTAAAAAAAAAAAATAAAATAACAACCTGTCTGGACATTAAACCAGTCACTCAATTTGTGCTTACCAGGGACGTGTTACATCAGTCGGATGCACCATTAACTTTACAGCTCTTCGACAGTGCCACAGGTGTGATGAGTAAGGGATGACAAAAGCTTTAGTCTAACTGTGAAATTTAGCTGTTGGGTTTATTTATAGCACCTGGATGAGACACAGAACCTAATTTTTTTCACATACGCAAGGTTTTTCAGATTGATGCAGTTACTTGTGGTGGGAGTTGGTAAAAAAGCTGCCACCAGCAAAATGCATTTCTTCACTTCCAGCTTGGGATCGTTGGGCCTAATCTCCAGACTTTTCTGTGTCCCCACAATTTTCCCACTAATATGTGTATATCTGGGTATGTACAATGCCTAAAGAAGGAAATGGTTAAAGCTAGTTCAGAAAATAAATTCATAAGATAGTGGTAGCAAGCAAGGTGAAGGATAAAGAGGCTGAAGTCATAACAGATCTTCAATTGTCCTGGTATTTTCTCATCAGGATTAAACTCAGCTAACCCCAAAATCTCCCATGCAACAAGATTGGTTCTCATTAAGTGTAGGGGACAGTGAGACCCGGGGAGATGTGCTCTGAAAATATTGAATGAGAAACTGAATTGAAAAGAGAGTAAATAACACCAGTGCCTTCGCAATACTTCAGCAGCCTGAAGTTTAATCCTTTGACATCTGTAAGGTGGTTAAAAACTCTCCTTTATGGTGATTGACTGCACCCTGCAGATGACACCACGGGAATTCTCTGTACTGAAACACAACACCTTAATGAAGAAAAAAAAAAAGCCCCTTTCCTTCTAATGCAAGCAACTTTATCTGGTTTTCCCTTCAACCACGTAAGGTGATTCAGAGATAAGACTCCTGGGGTTGCTAAGTTGCCATGATGGATTTCACTAAGGGGAAAATCTTATCAAATTTATGTCAGTTTGATGGCAGCTGCTCTTTGGAAATACATCTTAATTATGGGTAAAAATACTAAGCCATAAGTTGTATGCTTCTTGCAAAAACCTTTGGGTTTTTTTTTTTTTTCAGGGCCATAACTCTAAGCATTAGCTCTTCAGTGAGGTTAGCATTTATTTATTTATAGGTTGGATACCGTAAGGAGGTAACCCAGGAAATGCTACTTGATAATGGTGGTTATTAGATATCTGTGTTTGTGACCCCCATATCCATCTGTATTTAATTATAGAATCACTGCCAGAGCACCCTATGCTGTGTAAGACAGCTCTGTTTTTTGTGAGACCATCAAGTGTTACCACTAAGAATTTCTTAAAAATTAGTAGTGACATTCAGGATAAAAATTTTCAGGCCATATTGACTTTCTCTTCCTGTTTGGAGTTTGGTTAACTCAAGCCTTTTTTTTTTTTTTT